>APFE030839282.1:35202-112524 GCA_000404065.3 Pinus taeda
GGAACCAAGACGTTTTTTTATTATAGACAAATAGAATGTACAAAAGGAGTGATATCACCTGAGTAACCTTTCGCAGGCTCCAAGCAAAGCTTCCTTCCGAATCCGTCCAGCCTCAAGCCTCTAGCATATCTCCTTCCAAGACTCACTCCATGATGCCATAACTAGTGGATGAACATCAAATCACAAGGAAACAAGGGTTTCCTGTACAAATGGGGGAAGTGCAAAAGGCACAAGGGTCTTTAGACCTGTTCAGGGGAAAATCTCGGTATAATAACCTTTCTCTCTCTTCTCTCCTCCCTTAGGCCTTCCCTTTGATGTCTTTTTATACCAATCCCAAAGTAGTTTTTTAGTTAGGAATTGGTTGGTAATAGTTGGGCCACGGGCACTAACAGGTGATCAGCAGGTAAAACCCATGATCTCCGCCCGAAAATAAGGAGTTTTATATTTTTTTAAGTGTTTTAATACATATACACGGGTTGGGCATATGCAGACCCACGTATACACGCGTTTAACTCAGGGCGATGTCACATACAGGGAATAAAACACTTTTTTTTAAATTTGGGACCAGGTCTGGAAGGAGGGGTTGCCCTGGGCCATGAGTGCAGCATCACAAACCATAATAGTGAGATTTGGAGCTATAACAATGAGTAACATGCATGCTCCCTTCTCTTTCTATGCTTGTGGCTTCAACTGTTTCTTCTATGAATTCTTGCTCAAAGAAAGGATTTAACCTTTTCCTTTTGAAAAATGTTTGTGAAATGGCACTGCCTGAAGGAGTGGCCTCCTCCCTGTCTCTTTTTAGGTTTCTCTCCTCATTGAGAGGAGTCTGCACAATAGGGGGAGTACTCATAATGTGCTATGGTAGTCTTGTTTGAGTTAGTTCTTCTGATAGGTCAGGTTGTTTTAAATCTTCTTGAACCTGGGGTCCTTCTTCTGCTTATTGTTCACTATGTGCCTATTATTCCTTTTGGGCTTGGGATTCTTCTGGTACCTGTATGAAAGAATCTTCATCAAGTCTCCTCTTTAGATCAATTAATGCATTTTCAACAACAAATTTAGTGCAATCTCTTTCTACTAGAGTATTCTCCACCCATTCCAATTGATTTGCATATTTTTCTATCTCAGGGATTCTGTGGTGGATATAGGGAGACAACTTGTTTATGAAATCAAAGGGGTCATATCTCCATATGAAGCCTTGTTTCATTTTGAACCTTTGAAGGATTTCTTCTTATTCTCTTCCATCTTCTCGACTATTGCACACAAAGGGGCCTAGTTGATCTTTGTTTCTGAGTTGAGCCTTCTTTTTGGCTTTCACAAAATGTACTTCATCTGAGTTTATTATTTGTCTGTAGTACTCTAGAGCAAATAACCTCGTTGGGAGGTATCTGGGTAACTTGTATGGTGCTAACTCATAGCCATAGATCCTAATTTCAGTGTGATTTTGGTACAAGTACCAATCTCCCACTTTGTGTTGCTTTGAAAGTTGTAGGATCCTCTTGATATCTGAACTGATCCTTAGAGGAGGACTTCCTAGCAGCATGGTCACTACAGGATATACAAAAAGGTCTATGAAGTCTGTGTATGGATATGGTGATTCATATTTGTGGATCAAAGGATTCTAAAAGACTACTAAGCTAGGCTTTCCTCTAGTATCAAGTTTTTGAAGAGTAAATGGGAATTTATCAGCGTGATAATATAAGAAAAGGTGGTACAAAACCGAGGAGTACTTAAATACTCTTTCATTGTTCATTCTCAAGAATTGATCATGCATTTTATCTGCTATGTACTTGGCATAATCATACATGACAGTAGGGAGATATCCTGTGGTAAAAATGGACATGAAGGCTAAAATGATTTCATCAACATACTCACTTGTAGTATGGCCTAAGACACTAGAGATCATTGACACAATGTTCTGGCCAAGTTTAGAAAATATGGTCCACATGTATGGGGGAGGATCCTTTGGAATATGTTTCTCTTCCACAATAAAGGTCAGGAATACTTTAGCAAGTCTCCAATGGAAATAGGGGTCAGATTTTGTTTTGGTTATAATTGAAGCATTTCATTAATGGATCAACAGTGATGGTAAATAGTACATCCTGGTTTGGAGACATCACTACCCTTAGACTGGGGCTGTAATTGGTATGGCAATAATGAACAATTTTAGGGAACATATGCACCTCTGGGAATAGATACTTGGGCAAATTGGATTCCCAAAGCCCAATTTGGTCAACTTGGTTTAGGTATTGGTCCCTGTATTGGCAGTATAGTTTAATAGGGGATTCACGGACATAGATGTCCTTGATTTGGAAGTTTTTTTCCACCAAAGGGAGATGGTCTAAATCCATATGGGGAGTGGTAATTGGTCAAACATCCATTGCAACTGGAGTGCCCATTCTTAGTTCTTGTGGATTTAACAATGGGGAAAAGGGTTTTCAATCAAATTAGGGCAATTTGGTTCAATTACAGAGTAGTTTGGGGTTGTTGTGGAGTTTTTTTACTAAATTACTTAATAATTTCAAGCAATTGAGTAACAGGTTTAGGAATGAGACATGGTTTCTCGGTGTATTTGGATAAATACCTGGAATTTTTGGCTCTGATGGGTCAATAGGTGACTGTGCATGGTCGCAGGAGGTCTATTTGAACTGGAGGGTCGACTGGAGGTTCAGTGGCTTTTGCAGGTTGGTGGTTGGACGTGGGTTGGCAGTTGCAAGTAATTTGTCGCTTGCATGGAGGTCTGAGCGTCTTTTTCAATGTAAAACCAAAAAATAATGAGTTTTTTAGTTATATTTGCAAATTCAACTATTTGGTAGGCACATGGGGAAAGGTACATTTGACTTTTAGCGGGAAATGGGATGTTTTGTCATCTAGTATGAGGCAGTAAGTGGGTTTGATCACATCGTTTTTGTGGCTGGAGTGGTTTCAGGGGAAGGCCACCCGATGACACTCATTGGGTGCCACATAGCATTGGGGCCCAAAAGAAAACAACCCATATCGGGTGGGTAAAGGTTGAGTGTTGAGGCCACCTGATATGCTTAATAACTATTGGATTGAATGGGGAGCGATCGCATAGTGACCTGGGTGGAGAGTTTGTACGAAGGGTAATGGATGGGCCCAGCAGATGTTTAAGCATGGCGAGATTTGATTATCAATGGATTATGGTGGGGTTAGGGTGTCAGGGGTGTTTTTATTGGCAAGGTTATATTATTAATTAACCGCAGATCGGTTAATTAATTCTTTTAGTCGGGTTGATTTATTATAAAGTTTATGTTTCAAACTTTCAGGGAGGGGGATTAATATTAAGGATTTATTTATAACATATATGGGGAAGGGTGATTTCTTGGGGATTTAATATACATATAAGAGTTAGAAATTAGTATGATAATGGTGGAGAATGTAAAAGCGCTAAGTATAATCTATCTATTACCTTTGTTTGCTTTAACACACATATATAATGACTTAGGCTAAAAGTATTTTTGGGTTTTTGAGAAAAGGGGTCTTTTTCATGGGGGTGATCACTTCTCCTAGGACAAAAAGGTTTTATCCTTTAGAAAAAGGGGTTTATTAGGGGAAAGTGACTTTTCCTTAGGAAAATGGTGTCTTTCTTAGGAAAAGGGATTTGTTTGGGACTATGAGTAAATTGAAGGAGGTGAATGTTTTTTAGGGGACTTTTAATACTTAAGACCTATAAGTCATTGGGTTGAGGGTCCCGTCCCTCCAAAAGTCAGAGAAATTCTCTGAGCCCTTTTGACTTAGGATTTTGGGTACTTAAGGATTTTTATTGGAAATTAGTTAAGTGAAAGGTGTAATGAGCGAGGGAAGTTAATCAATTTTACTTTATGGACTTGATGCATGTCCAATTTTCATCCATACTTAGAACTTTCATGATGAAGGTGAATAATATGCTTTTATCTAACAATCATCACAATTCTGTAACCTTTGTTCTACTTACCCACCTACTCACCCTACCATTTTTACTTCTCTTTATTAGGGTGCACTTAAGCTGGCAAACCCTTATCAAAACATTTTCTTTTCTTTTACAATAGTAATCTAACTAAGTCTAACCTTATTACATCCAAGGGCCTAGATTAAATAGTTGAGCTCCCTTTATTCACTCTACCTAATCTAATTATCTAGTAAGATTAAACAGTTTGGTCAGATTTTATTCTCTATCTATAAGCATAAAATTGAAAACATAAAATAGTCAAGTTTAAACATTTTGACTATCATGGATTGTGGCAAAGGTAACAAGTTGCACACAATCATTTATTATGCATCAAAAGTAACTAGGAGTGGCATTTTGACTTGCACACTTTCATGGTCTTTTCTTTTCTTGGGGTTCAATTTTTCATCTTTTTTTACCCTTTTTATTCTTTTTGTCCTTTGATTTTCCTTCTAGGACACACCCTCTTTACATTTTTTAATTTTTTGAATATGGAAAACATTTGCAAAAAGCAAAGGTATGTACATATTACAGGTTTAATCTCAGCCATTCAAAATTTATGACTCTTATTGGTATAGGAACCTAACAGGTCTCATCAAAGATTTGGTGGTTTCTTTAGATCAAATCCCAGCCAAAAATGTCTTGATGGATGTGGTAGTTGTTGATATACCACTGCGATTTGGTATGCTCTTATCTAGATCATCGGGAGCTAAACTCAAAGGCACTTTACAACTTGACTTCTCTTATGCTACAATCCCTATTTTCGGTCAATTGAGGAAGTTGTACCAAGAAAAGAAAATGAATTATATGATCACTAGTAAAGAGAAGCTTGTTAATCATCCGATAAATGGTGTACATACTGATTTAGAGTCCTTTGTTTTGTACTCTGATAGTGGATTGAATGATGTAGATATTCAGTTCGTAGAAGTAGATGATGTACCAGAAATTTTCGAGCATTTTAGAGCAGTTCTTAATCAAGAAAAATAAAAAGTAACAATTTCTTCTGAGCAGTTTACACAGTAGCAAAAGATTAGTGTAGAGCAGAAAACTGAAGTAATTAGCGATAGTAAGGTTGAGATGAAACGGGATTCCAGCATCTAGAAGATGAAGTCGGCCTTTGGAGCATGGACTTCGATGGTGCTATGGGTAAAGATGGTGTTGGTATTGGAATTTGGATTCGAAGCCCTGCTTTCTAGCCTGCCAAAGTCCCAAGTAATGTTAGAGTATGTTCCTACAAGTTAGCTTTTGATTGCTCTAATAATGAAGTGGAGTATGAGGCGTTGATTACGGGTCTTAAAATTTTGAAGAAACTGGATGCGAAAACGATTTTTGTTTATGGTGATTCAAAGCTGGTGATTAAACAAGTAAAAGGATAATATCAAGCAAAACATCTGCGGATGAGAGCCTACAGAAATGCAGTGCTGAAGAATTTGAAGATGTTTTCAGAATACACCTTGACAGCAGTACCCTGGACTCAAAACATCATTGCAGATTCACTAGCCATTGCAGCTAGCAATTTGAAGATTCCAATGGATTCTAGCAATAGATTTGAAATTCATGTCAAACATAGGCCTAGTGTTCCTGATAATTTGAGGCATTGGCGAGTTTTTTGGGATGAAAATGAAATTAATGACTTTTTGTAGAAAGAATGAAGGTTTAAGAATGCTTTCATTCATGATTTTTTTGATTCTGATGAACGAGATATTGAGGTAAATTAGATGGAGGTTTTACAGCTAAAAGACAATATTATTCCTAGAGGTCTCATACCTTTAGAGGATCTCTTTGATCAGGATGATGTGGCGAGAAAACCAACCCTGGTTCCTGTGGACAAAGGAGTTGAAGATGAAAATCTTGGAACAGCTAACTAGCCCAAGCTTGTAAAGTTATCAAAAACATTGTCTCCCAAAGTAAAGGCTAAGTATGTTAAGTTACTTTATGAATTTTCTGATGTTTTTTCATGGGATTATTCAGATTTGAAAGTGTATAACAAGAATGTCATTCAGCATACTATTCCTATCAAGCTGGATCAAAAACCTTTTAGACGAAAATTGAAAAGAATCAATACAAAGTTGCTGCCATCCATTGTGAAAGAGGTAAATAGATTGTTTAAAGCTGGCATCATTGTTCCAATTAGATTTTTTGATTGGATTTCAAATTTGGTCTCGATACGAAAGAAGACTGGAGAAATAAGGTTGTGCATAGATTTTCGGAACCTCAACAAAGTGTCCTTAAAGGATAATTACCCTCTTCCTAAGATGGACCATATTCTACAAAGAGTTGTTGGAGCATCACAGATGTCACTACTAGATGGCTACTCAGGCTATAATCAGATCTTGGTGCATGAAAGAGACTAAGACAAAAATTCCTTCACAATACCATGGGGAACTTTTTAGTATGCCAAAATTCCATTTGGGTTAAAGAATGTCGGAGCCACTTTTCAGTGGGCAATGGACATAGCTTTTTCTAATGAGAAGGATGTTTTCTTGGTAGTCTATTTAGATGATTTGATGGTATTTTCTAGTTCTGATGATGAGAATTTGCACCACTTAAGGATTGTCTTTCATAAATGTAGGAAGTTCAAGATTTCTCTAAACCAAAAAAAGAGTGTTTTTGTCATGGATGAAGGTAAACTCCTTGGTCATATAATTTCTAAAGATGGTATTCGCATTGATCCTTCAAGGGTGGAGGCAATCCAGCAAATAGACTTTCTACGCAACAAAAAGGAGATTCAGGCTTTCAATGGTAAGATGAGTTTCTTACATAGATTTATACCAAATTTGGTTGAGCATTTATGTTAATTAACTAATATGTTGAAAAAGGATAGCACTGTGAAATGGACCGAGGATGCCATGAAATCATTCAACTTGGTAAATTTTTCTTTGACCATAGCCCCAGATTGATCAGTCATGATTATACTCATGATTTTATTATATTTTCATTTGCGTCTGAGCACACTATGGTTGCGGTGTTGATGCAAAAGAGGGATTAGGTGGAGCAACCCATTGCTTTTTCAGTAGGACTATTTGAGATGCTGCCTTATGTTATAATATCATTGAAAATAAAACTCTGACTCTAATAAAAGAATTGAAGTATTTCAGAGTATACATTCTACATTCACATACTATAGTGTATGTACCTAATGCAGCCATCAAGGATGTTCTCATGCAAACTGATCCAGAGGGAAGAAGTGGTAAGTGGATAGTAGCAATGTTGGAGTATGATCTTGAGATTAAGCCTACCAAACTGATCAAAGGACAAGGCTTGGAAAAATTGATGGCTGAATCAAATTTGCACGTTCTAGACATAAATCTCATTGCAGCAATGTCAGATGACGAAGATGGTGGCTCACTCATTCAAGTATCAGAAATGTTTCTCAAATCGCCTTGGTATTCCGATATAGTTTATGTTCTTCAGCATCTTTCAACACCTCCTGGAATGTCAAGAAGTAAAGGTAGATCACTAAAACTAAAGTCTGGAAAATTATTCATTTTAAATTGTGCTCTCTATTGGAAAGATCTGGGAGGGGTTCTTCTTAATTGTTTGGTTGAAGATAAAGCTTAGCAGGTAATGAATTATTTTCATAGAGGTGACTGTGGCAGTCATTTGTTTTGGAAAACAACAGCTAGCAAAGTGTTCAGAGAAGGATATTATTAGCCAACTTTGTTTTCAGATTTATATAAGACAGTTATGAGTTGCCATGAATGTCAAGTTTTTTAAGGAAAAAGGAAGTCGCTTCTTCTTCCTCTGAAGCCAGTTGAAATAAATGCACCTTTCCAGTAGTGGGGACTTGATTTCATAGGAGAAATCCATCCTACATCATCAGCACAACGCAGATGGATTTTGATAGCTACTGATTACTTCACCGAGTGGATTGAGGCCATTCCGACAAGGCAAGCCACAGACACGGTAATTATCTAGTTTTTAGAATCTAATATCTTGTCTCATTTTGGTTTCCCTCACAAGATTATAATAGATAATGCAGCAGCATTTAAGTCAAAGAGGATGGTCGATTTTTTCAACAAGTACAATATTACATTGGGTCACTCCATGACATACTAGCCGCAGGGCAATGGATTGGCTGAGTCATCAAATAAATCCTTGGTTAACATTATCAAGAAAATGTTGGAGGCAAATAGGAAGAATTGGCATCGAAAGCTTGTTAATGCCTTGTGGGCCGACAGAGTGAGTATCAAGAAATCAATAGGTATGTCACCTTTTGAGTTGGTTTATGGTACTGATATGGTATTTCCCACATCACTTGCAGTCCCAGTCATGAGATTATTGTAGGAAGTTGGTAGTGAAGAGGATGATATTCAATGCAAAATTAATCAAATGATTCACCTTCAGCGAACAAGGGAAGAGGTTTCCAAAAATACTTTCTAGTTGCAAGAGAAGATAAAGAAAATTTATGACCGCAAAACCAAGGCAGAAAAGTTTCAGCTGGAAGATGTAGTGCTACGATGGGATGCACGAAATGAAGAAAAAGGAAAGCATGGTAAGTTTGACAATCTATGGAAAGGACCATATAATATCTCAGCCTATCGAGGACAGAATGCATTTTTGTTAAAGGAAATGGATGGTCAAGAGTGCTCAGGAGGACTAGTGAATGGTAGGCTCCTGAAACACTACTACTTTTGGTGTTGTTCCCTGAAGTTGTTTCACCGTCATTGTATATACCGGTTTGCTTTTCCTTGCAATATTTCAAGTACATTGTCATCTGAGCTTGGGGCACGAAGTGAAGGCTATAAAGCTTGAATTATTTGTGTCGATTTTGGTTGATATGGTTTGTAGTCAAGTTTTAGAGTCGGTTGTGAGTCAGTTTTCAGTGTGTATTAAGTCATTTTCTTTAAAAAATTGTAAAAAAGGGGGGGGGGGGGGTGTTTCTTGTTTTAGTATCATGTTTGTTTGATTGTACTGGCCTAATCAGCTAAGCACTTGGTGTACGGTGTTCTTCACACCTCCAAGGAGCTGCCATCGCCAATAAAGCCAATTTTAGTGTCAGTATTTTCATACTTCCATCAGGGATCAAATTTGCTCTTTGCATTTTCATTTTAGGGGTCCCATATTGAAATTTTTACATCATTTCATTAGGTCATGTCAAACTGATCCACTGATGGTTGTATTCTCTTTAGAAAATCTACTTTCTCCCTCATAAAGTATACTTGTTGACCCATCTTCAGGTTGTCTTCAGTCATGGTTTCATGGTCAAAATGCAATCATGTTTTCATTAGGTCGTAGGGTTTCATTTCCAAGGTAAAGAGCATGATTTAAAGGTGTAAATAAAAGGTAGCAAGGGTATGAGGATGATAAATAAATTAGGAATGATGGCTAGTAAGTCATAGTCACTATATAATTATATTTTTAAATAATGTAATTTTCACCTCAAAAAACATGTTTTTGAGGTGAAAACAGAGTATTTTCAGTTAATTTGTATTTCTTATGTAATTTTAAGTCACTTTATGAAATAAATGATCCCGTCTACACCAATACATCTCTCCTTGCTACAATAAAAGAAACACTGCAAAAATCAATTCAAATTGAGCATCGCCTACCTGAAAAGGATCAAAGAAGAAAAGGCATTAAAAACAGAGATTTGAAACAAGTCAAGAAACATTAGAAAGTGGGTTTTTCTAGTGACAAATCAAAATCTACTCCTATATAAGGTGTCACATTTCATTTTCAAATTCAGCATTTTCATTTGGCAAAGAAGGAGTCAAAAAGTGAAGAAAAGCAGAGAGGTTGAGTGAGTTTTGGGCCAAGGAGAAGTGGCGTTGCACTTCTAGAGTTTGGCGTTGTGCATTTCAAGTAGTGGAGGTGGCGTTGCACATTCAGGGGGTGGTGTTGCATGTACAAGTTGAGTGCTGCACGTAGGGAATTTTCAGCAGTGCAAAATAACACTGCACTACATGTTCAGGAGGGTGTTGCTTGGCTATAGCAGGTGTCGTGCATTGAGCAGCAAAGACCTAACAAAGCCTCCAACTTCATAAAAGCTTCCAAATACACCCTCTCATCTCTCAAGTAACTAATTTCCTCACCATAACTCATCATTGAGTTGCAATTGAAGTGTTTGAAGGTAATTTACCATGGCAAATGTGAAACCCTAGATTCTCCCTCAATTACACCCTAGAAACCCTAATCCCCTCTATTTGTCCCTCCATCTATTACTAAATCCTGAAACTCTCCCCTATATCATTCCATAAAATTCTATACCCCTTCATCCTTCATCCCACAAGTTATGTTTCACAAAAGTACCTAAGCCCCTCTTCCCCATTTTCATGATTCATACCCTCCCCTTCATTTTCTAGCCCACCAAATTACCTCACAAGGTCATCTCCCATTCCCTCACCTCTAAATCACTCTTACTCACTCCCTTCATCCCTTTTCTAGTAGTGCACAACCTCAAACTTTGCAAACATGGATAGAGAAGACAGAGACTATGAGTAGGAGGAAATGGTAGTGACAGTTCGACATATAAACCTCGGCATCAGAGAAAACCACATAAGGGAGGCAGATTTATTATGGAGGAGCCATCAAGCCTCAGAGAATTGCAGGCATCTCAGTTGGCTGTCACTTGTTTCAAACATCTAGGGTGCTATGAGTTCTATGAGCAGGTAGAGAGAGTTCAACACCACCATGAGCTCACCAGGCTTTTTGTAGCCAATATTCGGGGCAACAAGGTGACTCTTGCTGGGGTGACATTTACAGTTTCACCTTCCATTATTGCGGATGAAATCAAGATTCTGAATGTAGGGGAGAAGTGGTACAAGGCACAAGACCCATATGAACACTATTATGAGCCTTATATCAAACCCCGATACAGAAATAAGGCGAAAATACTTTTTCCTTTCAGATTTCTTGAAGACAAGTATGCCCCCATGATGAAAATCATCATGAAATATTTCGCTTGTGAGGGCATATTTTCCAGAGTATACAGCTATTACATTAGGCTTCTCATGCACTTTACTAGGGTGATGATGGTAAACCACCCTTATTTCTTGTTCAAGAATATTGAGAAGATGGCCCACTTTATGCAGAGAAAGCCATACCGTCAGTAGATGAGTAGTCTTTATCATTATTCCCTGATCAAGATGATTGTGCTTCATAATCTTAGCCTCCTCAACATCTCCTGGGAGACATTTATTGCTCATGACATCTTCAAGGGTCCTCAAATTCCTCCACCAGTGTCCCAAGAATCAGGAGGACCTTCTAGTAGTGCTCAGGTGAAGACGGATGAGAAGGCCAAAGAGACTAGAGCTACTGAGGTGCCCAGGACCTACATGACATACCAGAGGGGCACACAGAGATTGTTTGAAGCTGAAAAGCAAGTGTTTGATCCACAGGATGTGGAAGGGACCTTGCCTTCTATTATATCTCCAAATCTCACTCTTGATGTTTGTGATGCTACATTTATGGCCTAAGGCAACCCCTCCTTCCAGACCTGGTCCAAATACTTAAAAAACAGTGTTTTACTCCCTATACGCGACATTGCCCTGAGCTAAACATGTGTGTACGCGGGTCTGAGTATACCCAAACTCCATATGTCTTAAAACACTTTAAAAAATTAAATCTCCTTAATTTTGGGTGGAGATCATGGGTTTTACCTATTGATTACCTATTAGTGCCCGTGGCCCAACTGTTCCCAACCAATTCCCAACTAAAAAACTACTTTGGGAGAATTATAAAAAGGCTTCAATGGGAAGGCCTAGAGGAGGAGAGAATAGAGAGAGAAAGCACTCTGCTAAGATTATCCCTGATTAGGTTTGAAGATCCTTATGCTTCCAGCACTTCCCCCATTACAGGAAACCCTTATTTCCTTAATTATGATGTCTTTTCACTATTTGAGATATCCTTGTGTGAGTCATGGAAGGAGCCTTCTGAAGATTTGGGATTGGACGAATTCAGAGGACAGCTCTGCTTGGAGCCTGTAAGAGGAAGATTCAGGTAATATCATTCCTTGCTTTATTTTAGTTATCTGCAATAAAGAAACATTTGTCTTGTTCCCGAAATCAATATTCTTCATGCTTATGATGTTGTTGTTATGGTTTGCATATGAATAGTTGTTTCAATTGTATAACTAACTACCTTTTAATATGTTATGAAGTTGATTTCTATATGATACTTGGTCCATATACTACTATGCTTCTTTGAATTGATTGTTTTGCAGGTTTAAGGATCGAAAAGAACTCCAATAGGGTTTGGACCCTGGTTGTATCTACCTGAACAACGGACCCCCAGGTGCACCTCTCTTCATGTAGTTTTCTTATTTTAGTATCATTGCTATGTGGAATGCTTGTTTGTTACTGTAGATAACCCCTGCTCTGCTAGGGTATTGACCCAAAAACCTAGAGGACTTTGTCCCTCAACAGAATTGGCGACTCCGTTGGGGACAACAGTATTGTTGTTCCCATTTTGGGTTAATTTAAGCCAATCAAGGCTCAACCTTTGATTTTCTTGCTGTAACTGAGTTGTCTGTTCCTATAGGAACTCAGATTTTAAGTTTCAACAGTTCCTTCAGACCCCTTTTTTTCTTTTTCTTGTGAGCTATCATATACGCAGTTTTTTCGAGTTACAGATGCGTATGTACGCAATTTTCCCCATTCGAACCTGCATATACGCAGGTTTCTTTGGGTTGAAGTGTGTATACACATAGTTGTGTATTGACATGGTCGCGTATACCCTAATTTTCCAAGATTTTGTCAAGACTTTATATTTCTAAAGATTTGTTTGTTGGTCTGAGTGTTTCCTGAGCAGTCAAGTTTGGTTGTTAGTCTGTGTTTTTACAGCAGGTTTCTGGTTTCGAATTCTCTCTGGTTGTGGAAATTTTTGGTCTTGTTTTGTTTTGTTGCAAGTGTCATCATTTGTGTTTGAGCACACGAGATTTCTTTCTGGGAATCTTGGTTGTTCTAGTCTTCCAAGGCAGAAAGATTGGTTTCAATCTTTGTGACAAACTTTATCTTTGTGATCTTCTTGCTTTGTGTCAAAATTGCATCTTATGGCCATTTTCTTTTCTTGCTTTTTGAAAGTTGTTGAGTAAATATTTTTAGAGTTGTCTTTCTTGATCTTTTGATCATTGTCACCATGCTCTTTTTGTTGTTTTTTGGTCATTACGAGCATCTTGAAACTCCTATTTTGTTGAGTTTTCGCCCATTTTGAGTTGATAACTTGCAAAGTGTTTTTGTTGCCTATTCCTCGGTCTCAAAGTTTTCAATAGCATTTGGAGCACCTTTGAAAAGTTGTTTTTGTCTTTGCTTTTGAAGAAAACTTCTTGAAAACTTGGTTTTTGGATTTCTTTGGCCTTGTTTTGATTTAGTTTATTTTTGTGAGTGAAAGTGCATTTTTGTTTGTCTTGAGATTTGATTTTAGTGTTTGGATTAAAATGAGCATTAGCAACTTATATTCTATCTAAACATCTTAAGTGGCTAATTAGAAGTGATAAACAAGTTACTTTCATTCTTTGCTTTAGAATAGTCTTAAGTTTTTGCATCAACATATACTCATTGCATTAGGATAGTTTGTGCATATTTTAGGGCATCCATATTTTTGTTAATTTGTGTGAGTGTGAAACTTGTTAAAAGAAAAGAAAAGAAAAATTTATTGCTTTCTTAGAAGTTCTGTAGAACCTGGTAGAAATTTATTTCATCGAAGAATGAAACGAGTGCATTTGCATATAATTTGGTTTTTATTAATTTCTTTTGCGTCAGAAAACAACACAAGTTTCATTTCCACTCATCCCTTGACTTAAGAACAACCCATTTAAAAACAAGTGCTAATTAAAATATACTAGAACTTTTATATTGTCAATTTAGACACACCAACAAGTTTTATGATATTTTAGGGCCTTGGATTAGGTGTGTGGAGAGAAAACTCTCCAAGGCCAGTTTAAACTGTGAAGTCTGAATAATGAGTGAAAATCCAATAGTGTTAGGGAGACCAGGAAAGCTCCGGATCTGGGAGTTAAGCACGAGGGTTTTTGAAGATAAGGAAGAGAGATACCCCCTCTCCTACTTGTCAGATCTTACCTCAAGACTGTTCCGCTTGACTTCTGACACAAGTTGATAACGTTAGTTGCTTCTCCTAGGGATCTACACAGGTGGCTGCGGAGGGGAATCCCGCGGCACCTGAGGTCGACATTGTATCACTCTCTGCAATACTTCTGGAGGGCACCCTTGCGAAGCTTGGCGGCTTGCAGCAGCACAGACTGTTGTTAGGAGGTTAGGTAACTTCCTATATTACCTTCGCTGGTAGGATTGGGCCGTCATTATCCCAGACTATCTTCGAAAGGTCCCTTACTTCACTTTCCTGTATTTTGGTGTCCGGTCCTCATCACCCAGAGCAGAAATACTTGAAAGTTGTTTGACTGGCTGACATATTTTAGTGAATTTTTAGTGTGTGCTCTTAGTTGGCCTAGCTTTCATCTTTTCTTGAGTCTTTAATTAGATCTTAATAAAAAATTCAAAGTGGTTGACCGATCGCCTAAACGGTCTCGAAGACTTCGTGGTCTTTCACCACCAAGTTTAGAGCCTTCTCCTAGAAGACGCATAGGTAATACTATCAGTGGGTTTCATCCTGTGGCAGCCGACGCATCAGGGATTGATCCTCCCCCCGGGGACATTAGTGTTCAGGATAGGCCTAGTACTTCCGTAGAACTAGAGAGGAACACCCTAGTTCTTTCTCGAGTTCTCTTTCAATCGGAAGATAACATTGAGGTAGAAGAACTCCTAGAGTCGTTAGCAGCTCTGAATTCTCCTCTACCTTCTAATCATCCAGACGTATTACAATATGTTGGGACTCCGACGCATAAACCATCAACTCTAGGCCATATTATGCACTTACCTTCGATGACCACCACTAGAAGCATGGCTTCTACCACAAGTGCTACAAACATGCAGACTCCAACATCAGTACAAGAGGGAGGAACTATTTCCATCCCCTCTGCATCTTTATTTGGGTCTTTTTCTAGCACATACTTAGTTGGGTCTACCCCCATTCCTTCTACAAGTGGAAATTTCCAAGCCAATGCATTTAGTTCTGGATTTTTCCCATTTGGCACCCATTCACAGGGTATTCAGTCAGTTCCATTTAGTGCCTCCACATCCATGATGGGTGGATCGGCTTCATTTCAGGGTTTTCCTTTTGGAAGTGGTCAAATACCACATTCCAACCCAATGATAGGATCTATGGATCTATGGTGAAATCGATAGGATCGATTTCACCTGAGTCATCCTTTTGCAGGCTCAAAGCGGAACCTTCCTCTGGATTCGTCCAGTCTCAAGCCTTCAAGAAACTCCTTCCATGAATTACTCCATGATATCTCAAGTAGTAGAAAGACATCATCACACAAGGAAACAAGGGTTTCCAGTAAATGGGGGAAGTGCTGGAAGCATTAGAATCTTCAGACCTGGTTAGGAAAAATGTCAGCAGAGTGATATTTCTCTCTCTTCTCTCCTCCCTTAGGCCTTCCCATTGAAGCCTTTTTATACTTCTCCCAAAGTAGTTTTTTAGTTCGGAATTCGTTGGGAACAGTTGGGCCACAGGCACTAATAGGTAATCAACAGGTGAAACTCATGATCTTCGCCCGAAATTAATGAGATTTAATTTTTTAAGTGTTTTAAGACATATACGCGGGTTGGGTATACACAGACTCGCGTACTCATGCGTTTAGCTCGGGGAAATGTCAGGTATAGGGAGTAAAACACTATTTTTTAAATTTTGGACCTGGTTGCCCTAGGCCATGAGTGCAACATCACAAACATCAAGAGTGAGGTTTGGAGCTATAATAGATGCCCCTTAATATATGAGGTCAGAAGGGGTACACGATGGTTGAAATGTATTAAGCAAGCTCATGGAAAGGAAATCTGTCAAAAACTGAGAAAGACTTCACTAGAGTTTAGCTTACCAAGCCACAAAAGGAGATCAGAAAGAAACACTGTCTGAGGCGGGCATACCCATGCTCAGAGAAAGTACAGCATGTCTACATATCAAGTACAAGCGGATCCACTAAGTAAACAAGTATAAAAGACTGGAAAATACATAATGGATCATCTTATCACGATCAAACAAGTACATGTCTGAATATCACATATAATAATGTCAATGATGCTGAAGGATGAAGCGGATCACTAATATCAAAGACTGATCCCAAAAAGTACCAAATGAACATGATGGAATAAGATGGTACTACAATGCAAACTCAGATGCCAGCATATAAAATGTCGTCATGGATTACTGCAACATATAAGGTGGAGTGGTATCAACTAGCAGCAACAGGAGAAATTGTCAAGTGAACCAATGAATGATGATCCAACCTGAGGTCTTCACCGACTGCCGTGGTACATTTCTACAACATGGGAATAAATGATCTAAAGTCGACCATGTGAGAAATCGTTTGATTACTGGTCATTAATGCATACCATTAACAAACGTGAGACTACTCACCGATAATAATAATGAGTGTCAAGGTACCTAGTACAATCTAACAAGTGTGAATAGATGAGCTGAAGTCGAACACCTATAAGAATCTATCAATCAGGAGACAATGATGGTTTCCCACTATCGATAGCAAAGGATCTTCCACTAATGACTGCAAACCCCAAGGTACTGCCAAATGGACTCTAGATCTTTGTTCTAGAGCAATAAGTCGAAGTCGATAGGGAAGATCTGCTAGAAGGAAGGCATTAAGGCATCCTTCATCAATCTAACACGAGTGTAACCCGTAGGCCAATAATGTGGAAGGAATCAGATGAAAAAGATGTAGTAACCCGACCGAAGCACATTTCCAGCATACACAAGATGTGGCTAGCACACGACAGAAACCCTCTGAACCAACCAATAATGAAAGCTGACACAGCGGTGAGGTGTCCACCAATAGGGTCAAATGGAAACCAAGGTACTGCACGAATCCCAATGTGTGATAATGTAAGTTGATGTCGAACACAAGGGAAACCACTCAGTTAAAGACCCATGATACTGATCGATGTTGAGCACAAGGTGACCTATCAATAATGGAAATATGGCCAGGGTGCAGCTCTAGGTTTGTCCTCAGAGTGAGATGTTGTCGTCGATAAGGACAAGACCTGCTAGCAAGAAGTCAATGGGGACCTTCTCAAACCAGCACAAGCAAAGGACCAATATAGTTGATGTGATGATAGACATGATACTGAAAACCAGGGATGGCTGACTGAAAAATGAGTCAAGAGACACCGCAGAGAGGCCGACACAGGCTAACTTCCCTTGAACAAAAGCATGACTCAATGTGACTATGTGGCAGCATATGATGACTCTGTATAATTTCATCATGTAGGAGGCACGAACGAACCCTCCATATGATTGGAAGAGATAACCAATCGGGGGAGAACTGACTCAATAACAAGGTTAAGGCATACCTAAGTCAAACTAAAAATCCTGCCCAAACAAAGGAGACTTTGTTTTGAGTGCTTTGTTCAAGGGCGACACGACTAACTCTAGCTGCCAACAATAAATGGAAATATTGTCCCGTTCCTGCTCCTTTTTGGAATATATAATTTTTTGTCTTTTTCTTTTAAGCTGGAAAAAATGAATAAAAGAATGCTATAGTACAATGGAAATAATGAGTGTCGGTGAAGTATATGATCTAGTTCCTGGGATTGGAACAATCCTGTGCTCAATGCAGGGAGGCGAAAACTGGTCAAAGACACTCAAAGGTGTGTTCCTTCCACGGGTCAAGGTGTGTCAAGTTGTAGAAGTCAAGGGTATTCAAGTTTGATTTTGCTGTCATCATGGTCAAATTTGGCTTAAACATGAATCCAAGTGAAGCTGGCTCAAGGCCTAAAGGTGCATATGGTCAAAATGCAATGTAGTAGTACAACTCAACACAATGGAGCCTCTAGGGTATAAAGCCAAAACGAAGCGAAGAAGCAAAGAGGATTGAGTCTTCATCGCATAAGTCATGATGGGACTATAGAGGACTCCTGAACCTACTCAAATCAAAGTAGCATGGGCAACAAATTTCAGTGAGGTGCTAACTATGATGCCCATGAAAAGGATGGCTCTACCATTGTGTCATGATTAAAAGATCGTCAAGTGAAAGTGGTTTGCGAACCATAACACGATGGGATTGACCCTATGGCAAGTGTATCGACAAAGGGAGGCTAGTATGCATAATGCAATGGAAAAATGGCTTCCCTAACCTATATTCTAGTTGGAAAATGATACCAACCATGAGGGGTTAGCAGTCATGGAACCTTCTCGAAATTGTCAAAAAAATGTCCAAAATGTCCTGAAAATCAAACCATTCTTGACATTCCAAGCTCCCAAGTTAAAAGTTACAAGAGACCAAACAAAATCAAGTTTTGAAAAAAATTTGCATTTTCAAATCCTATAAAAGAGTTTTTGGACTCACCATTTTCACCATTTGAGTTTGAGAGCAAAGGAGTGGAGCAAAAGGAGCAAACTTTTCCATACACCAAATTCAACTGTTCAGATCCTTCCAAAATCACTAGGTAACCCTCAAACTTGTCTTGCAGTCAATTGTGCCTAGGTTTAGAATTTTTAATTTATGTTTTACCATTGAATTTTTTTGTCAAAAATCTCACCG
Source organism: Pinus taeda (assembly GCA_000404065.3). Taxonomy (NCBI): domain Eukaryota; kingdom Viridiplantae; phylum Streptophyta; class Pinopsida; order Pinales; family Pinaceae; genus Pinus; species Pinus taeda. The sequence continues at coordinate 53,718 of APFE030839282.1, forward strand.
CGGCATATACGCGGGTTGGATATATGAAACCCGCATACACGTGGGCCCTACACACCACTGTGTGAGTGGACCTGCATATACGCCGCGAACATTTCAAACAAAAAAAACTAATAGTCTAAATTCATTTTTTCTTCAGGATGCCAGTCACTTGGTGAGAAAGAGAGCATGCCACAGTGGATGATGAGGTTATGAATTATCCCAATGCTTTGGATGCCTTACAGGGATGTGATTTGCTAAAATTCTTCAAAATGCCAAATATGAAAGCAAACACTCACTTGCTTGAGATGCTCATTGACTATTGGAGTATCGAGGATGATTCATTTATGATTGACTAGATGCCACTTAGGATAGAAGTGGAATATATTTATTTCATCACAGGCCTTTTCCGAAGGGGAGAGGTAGTACATTCCAGGCACAAGACACGAGGCAGTCTCTCGATCGAGGATTACATACATATATATTGCCCGAGACATTCAAAAAAGGTTGGAAGTCAAATTTCAATCACACATGTGGAGAGTTTATTGCTGAGAATAATCATGTTCACTATAGCTAGAGTGAACGGATCAGCTTGTCTGCACCAGGCATCACGACTAGCCATGAGCCTGGTGGTAGATTGTCTCACCACCATATTTGACTGGTGTACTCCTCTTCTGGCCAGCCTGAAAAGCCAGCTTACTTCCATCAAGAGAGGGCAGACCAAAAACTTTGGATACAAAACTATTTTGTGTTCTTTCTTTTTTGAGAAGGTCCTCGCACTTCGTCCTAGAGTACCAGTTTCAATCAGCACCCCACGAGATCCATGAATGGGTAGTTGGGCTGACCTGATGAAATGTCTAGGAGGTGGGGATGTCCCACGGACTGCATTTAACAATGACTTCTTCTCCTGGTGGGAGCAGCAGAACATTGCCATAGATGACTACCCTTATGCTGGGTTGGACTTTCAAGGAGATCCTGATCTAGTATTACCATTGACCATAGCATGGGGCAACATTGGCAAGTACTTTTTGATTTTTATAATTTTTTTTTTCATTTTTTTTTGTGATTTTTCAAATATAATAATGAACTTTGGAAAATATTTTTGATAGGATTCAAATGACTAATATGATGACCATGTTCCAAATACTGGGCCGGTACGACTAGATGAGTTCCCATGGCACAAACGTCGCGACCGAGGGGCCGAAGAGGCAGCTGCAGACATAGAGCAACTACTTCATAGAGTTCAGCGGCACCTAGTGAGACTAACTCACAGAGTACCGATGACAGCCATAGAGGATCTTCCTGTAGATATGCAGCGTCATGTGGTTAGCATGCCACGAGACAGGGTCCGCACTCTTAGGCGTGTGGGCAATGCAATAGTTACCTACTTAGCCACTCATTCTGAGCCAGGGCATTAGATATAATGGACATGATTATGGGCACTTGAGTTCCAATTTTTTATGTTATTTTGGATAGACTTATGTACACTCGCAATGTTTTATGATATATACATATAGTTCGAATTTTTGATGCTTGATTTTATTGTGATGAATGATTGATGTGCCAGTTTAATGCTTGATTAGCGATAGAATTAGGTAACCAATTATGAGATCTTGGGATGTGCAAATAATTAATATAAATAAATTATTTTTGCAACAAAGTCACCCTTAAATATTGGCAATATAAACATGGATCCCTTACCGATAGATGTTATTCAATTATGACACTATCAATTGTGAATCAAGATAAACTACCAATGAGTCGATTTCGTGGGAAATTGCCTCGGATAGTAAATTAATGACGACAGTATACTCAACCATGTTATTTTAAGTGGGACCAATGCATACTCCCCTTGATACCATCAACTGACTAGTTGGATAGTAGAGTACCCAAGATGTGGAAGCGAGGTTCCAAGTGTGCCGACTAGCACCATCGGCGAATCCAAAATAGACCAAGTCATCCATCAACACCTGCCACAACAGACCAAAAAGTGTTGATATCAAAAAATCTCGATGAGATATGTAAAAATATACAAAATGTACAAAGAATCCATTGCCTAGCTGCTACTTAAGCAAAGTACTTCTTGAGGTAAAGCCCGTTTCGGGGCTCCGCCAACTTGTTTCCTTCAAAATCGATTAACTCATATGACCCTTTTCCTAAAACTCGTTTAATTATGAAGGGACCGTATCACATAGGCTTGAATTTCCTGCCCCCAAGGTGTCCTTATCTTGATCATAGACCAAGACAAGTTTTCCTTCAGAAAAGACTCGAGGATGGACAGCTTTATCATACTGAGTTTTAACCCTTTTCTTATGAGCCTCATTTACTGTGGCAGCATCTTGACGTTGCTCATCGAGATGTTCCAAATTAAGGAGGTGCTCTTCGAGACTATAAGTCTCTGGAATGAGCTCAACATCTAACTTAAGAGATGGGATTTCACATTCGACAGGAAAGATAGATTCCATCCCATAGACTAATTGAAAAGGTGTAAAACCTGTAGCAGTCTTTACGGAGGTTCGGCATGCCCAAAGAGCCGGATACAAGATAAGATGCCAATTGGACCGATTTTTTTTTATCATCCTTTATAGGATCATCTTAAGAGTTTTTCTCACTGCCCTGACCTGTTCATTGGCCTGAGGATAATAAGGAGACAAATGTTCCTGCCGGAAACCTAATTTGAGAGCCAATTCAGACATTAGTTGATTCTGGAAATGACTGCCATGGTCAGTGACAATCTCTCTCGGGATACCGAACCTTGAGATAATCTGATTAAAAAGGAACAATGTTGTTGTTTCACTATCGTTTTTATAAGTGGGCATGGCCTCAGCCCACTTCGTGAAGTAGCCTACAGCCACGATAATGTACTTGTGATTTGTTGTTGAAGGCGGACTACAAGTTGTAAAATCAATACCCCACTTAGTAAAGGGACCGATAGTGACAACAGCAAAAAGAGGAGCTTGATGTGCGTGCATCTTCCGAGTATAGATTTGACAGGGGTGATAGCATTTGACCGCTTCAACACAATCTTTGAAGAGTGAAGGCCAAAAATAGCTGGCACGCAAGATACATTGAGCTGTAGCAAGCCTTGATAGATGACCGCCACAAGCTCCACTATGGCAGTCATTGAGCACTAACTCTGCTTCCTCTAAGGTTAAACAGCGCCGAAGGATTGAATCAACCCCTCGACGATATAATGTATCACCAATGATAACATAAGTTTTAGCCAGGTGATATAATTTTCAACGTTCATCTTTAGAGAAAGTAGAGGGAAACTTCGAAGTCTGGAGATAGACAATGATATCTCCATACCATGGGTAGAGTGAAGAGATGAGGAATAAAGGTTCATCGGGAAAACTTTCCTCATAAATAGTACCCTCTCCATAAGGCAGCTCGGAAATTAGCTCGGCAAAAACCATAGATTTCTTAGACTTGGCGGACAAGAACTCGAGATCAAATTCTTGTAGAATGACTATCCATCGATTATATTTGCCCCCAATCACTCACCTACTGAGGAAAAACTAAAATGGATTGACCGCTGCTAAGACAAAAGTTTTTCGTAGCAAAATATAATGGCGGAGCTGTTGGACAGCATGGACAGCTGCCAAGGCCAACTTCTCAATGGGAGAATAGCAAAGTTCAGGACCTACCAAGCCTCAGCTCAAATAATAAATCACATACTCTGTGAGAGCATCGTCTTCCTGAACGAGAACCATACCAATGGCTGATTCTGCTGCAGAGAGATATAAAAGGAAGTCCCTACCATAATCCGGTGGACTCAAAAGTGGGGCAGAGACTAATGCCTTTTTCAAAGCATCGAATGACCACTGTGCAAAGTCATCCCACACGAATGGAACTCCTTTGTGTAGCAAACGCATAAACCCTTTAGTGATCTCAGCATAATTTGCTATAAATCGTCTTAAGAAATTAGCCTTCCCTTGAAGTTGTCAAATTGAGGACGGGGGAGGCCACTGAATTATTGCCTCTACCTTGAAGGGATCAACCATAATCCCTTCATTTGACACAATGAACCCTAATAACCGACTGGACGTAACTACGAAAACGCACTTATTGAGATTCAACTAGATCTTATAAAAATGACATCGCTCAGAAACCAATCGAAGATGACTAGGGTGATCAGTTCTCTTTCGAGAATGAGCAGCGAGATCATCCAAGTATGCTTCGATGATATGTTTAATGTCATGGAAAGCATATGACATGGCCCGCTGGAAAATAGCTACAGTATTTTTAAGACCAAAAGGCATCTTTCTGTATGCGAAGGTACCCTAGGGACATATAAAAGCTATCTTATGTTGATCTTGAGGATGGATAGATATTTGATTATAACCGAAAGGACCGTCCATGAAGGAAAAAATCTCATTACCTGCACACTCGTCAATAATCTGATCAATGAATGGCGTGGGGTAATTATCTTTCGCGCAAGCCTTTTTTAGGTCTCTAAAGTCGATGCATACTCGGATTGTTCCTTACTTTTTATCTACAGGGATTGGATTTGAAACCCAATCGGTAAGAGGAACAGGGTATATAAAACCCACCTTGAGCAGCTTCTCTACTTCAGCTTTAATGGTTGTTGCTTTCCTAGGATTAACCGGTTGAAGCCTTTGACGAACCGGTTTGGCGTTTTCATACATCTTGATCTCATGTTGAACTATAGAAGGATCAATGTCAGACATTTCTTCATAAGACCAAGCAAATACATCTTGAAATTCCTTGAAAAGGTCGGTGTAAGTTTGAATTTCTTTAGGGGAACATTCGATTCTGATGAAGAGATTCTCGATCACGTTAGGGTTCTTAGAGATGTTTATAGATATCGTTTTTGAAATCACCGACATATTATCTTTGGCATGAATGTGTGCTGGAGCCAAAGGATTTGATACCGTACAAACATCACTAGTAAAGAGCTCGGAGAACCTAGATTCTACTTCCTGCAATGGAGGAAGAAAATATGAATGATGGTGTAAGTCTTCCTAAGGTCGATCTACACTCATCATTACTTCTAGGATTGCTTCTTTAGAAGGTAAAACTGTATCTAAGCAGTCCATGGCAGAGGTAGAATCAAGGGTCCAGGCTGGGGCCACATCACCATCTAACTCTTCGTCAGAAAAAGGAGTAGAGTGGTTGTCTACAGAGTTAACGATAGATTGATATATAAGCTCTTAGCTGCAGACATAGGGAATGCCATTCCATTGACTTGTCCTTTAGCTAATGTGGTCGTAGGTGAAGGTAAGGTCCAAGGGTTTGAAAAATAATGAGTTTGGAAGAACTCTTCTTGAGGATACTCCTTAGATGATGAAACGACATTAATTCTAGCGATATGATAGGGAAAATCAAAGGTACCCATCAATGAAGAATACATCCCAACTCCTATATTCTCAGTAGGTGGATGAGGGTTATCCACTAAAGGAACAATAGAGTCAGAAGTTGCTTGAGGATTGACTGGACAATAATCCAATTGATCAACCTTAATGATTTTCCCTTCATGACGAAAGCAAATGACACGAAATAGAGTCGAAACAACATCGTCCATTTCGTATACCCAGTTCCTTCCTAAGAGGAGATTGTAGCCTAGGTTAGCATCAATGACTTCCACTTCAATATTGACGACCTTCCCCCCAACACATATAGGAAAGGCCAGGATAATCCCATGTGGCTTGTGAGAATGTCCATCAAATGCAGTCAGGAGGGTAGGTGAAGGAACAGCGAAAGGTGATCCAATGGCCTTCCAGCATGACATCGACATGATGCACGTGGAAGCTCCTACATCAATAACGGTACGAAAAATATTAATCTTCCGGTATGTAGACTTTATTTGAAAATCCATATGATGAGGGAGTCACTTTTTGACATTTAACATGTCGAACGTGAGCACTAAAGAGTTGGTTGGATCAACTACCCCAATTGTTGACAGTAAAGCACTTCGTTGAGCTGGACACGACTAAAGAACCTCTAAAGCAGACATGGCGCATGGACTCTGAGCCAGATCCTCAATAATGGAGTAATTCTAGGTGGCCCTAGCATTAGGATTAATAGTTGCATGTTTAGCGGAACCTCTCAATATCCGTGGTATAGTCTCGACAAGGGGTCGCTCAATATGAAGGTCGGTATTTCTGGGAGCATCTTTGTCCTTGGAAGTTTCAGCTTCACTGTAATCACGCGACCGAGTGACCACATGGACATTAGAACCTATCATGAAAACATTTTATGATTTCTCCCCTTCCTGGTTGCCCCCTGTGGAGGTACTTGGATTTGAACTCGCGCCAGCAATCAATTGTTGCCTTGGGGAAAAGGGTTGGTTAACACAGCTTGAGAACTAGAAGTCCCTTACTGCCCTAACAAGCGTTGAGCGTCTTGAATATTTGGGTAGAGATGAGTTAAATGGTCTCCACTGCATAACTTGCATGGAAACTTGACTTTCTTTCTAGACTCATTTCTACCACCACCAGCATTATTGCCGGATTTATTTGCGTCAGCCTTCCCATCCTGACTCTTTTTCTTACCTTGTCCTTTCTTTTTCCCATTGGAATTTTGATTTCCTTTGGGGTTATCAGATTGGACAGCGTTAATTGAAGAGGTTTGGGAAGATGAAGGGTTAGACGATATGACATGGTTGTTAGGAGCAATTTGCAAAGACAACTACTGCAATTGGTTCAACAAGTTCACCGCATTTGTGTCTACCGATCCAATGATACCATCCACATGTGGACCTGGCTTTGACTTGGCTATATCAACCTTAGACCCAGGAGCATCTGGCAAGATTTTTTGTAGGATCCCAAACTGAGAGTAAATCAATTCTCATTGTTGGGCCCTAAAAATAGCTTGCTCCTCAGAATAGACTCTGGACATGGAGAGATCCTTAGATATTTCAAGTTGTAAAGATTTCAAAAACCATTCGAGACGGTACTCCAGAGGGATTTCAGCTTTGATAAGCCTCTTTCTCCATCTCCATTCCTGAATATGATCAGAAATGTGAGTTGCCATGTCTTGACGAAAAGTGGCCAGAAGTTCAGTTACGGTGTCATAACGGATAGGCAACTGGAAATGATTTAAGAAAATATTAGCTAAGTCGGTGAAAGAGGTAAAGCTGCCCCCTGGCAACTCTATATACCACTTGGCCGCATTACCATTCAAGGTGCATTGAAAAAGTCTCAACCTAATCGAGTCATCAATAAGGGAGTTTGATGAGCACCACAAATGGAATGTGGTTACATGGTCGCCTGGGTCTTCACCGCCCTTCCCTTCAAATTTTGGAATGTTCGAAGGGAGTTTGGTTGGGACCGGAGGCCAGGCTAGGTTGTATTTGATTGGATCGTTTGTTAATTTCGTGAGATCTGGCAAGTTCAAAGTTGCTAGAAAAGGAAGCCTAGGACGACCTTGGGGATTCCACCCAGACTGGGCGGAGCTCCCAAAGTTCTGAAAAGATTGGCCTAAATTTTGAAAGGCACCAGGCTACCCGAAGTAACCAGCAGAACCAACTAAACCAAAAGGTGAGCCTTGTGCTCCAACAAAACTTGGAGTTTGACCAACTCCAGCCGAAAAACCTTCATAACCGGCAAAGCTCCCTCCTAAAGGATTATAAGGAGTCGATAACCCCTGATATGGATTCCAAGCAGAAGCTAAGGGAGGAATACTTCGAAATGAACTAACTGTGGAGTACGGTCTATTTCCTTCTTGGCCGAAAAACGGATTCCCAGTTCCCATGCCACTAATCGCAGGGTTAGTCCAACCTTGAAAAGGATTGCTACTTTATCCTAAAGAAGAAAAAGGCATAGATCCAATTGTTGGGTTGGAATGTGGTATATGACCACTTTCAAAAGGAAAACTTTGAAATGAAGTCGATCCAGCCATCATGGATGTGGAGGCACTAAATGGAACTGACGGAATACCCTGTGAATGGGTGCCAAACGGGAAGAATCGAGAACTAAAAGCATGGGCTTGGGAATTTCCACTCGTAGAAGGAATGGAGGTAGACCCAACTAAAGATGTGCTAGCAAAAGACCCAAATAAAGAAGTAGAGGGGATGGAGATAGTTCCTCCCCCTTGTATTGATGTTGGAGTCTACATAGTTGTAGCACTTGTAGTAGAAGCCATGCTTCCAGTAGTGGTCATTGATGGTAAGTGTGTAATGTGACCTAGACTTGACAGTCTATGCGTCAGAGTCCCAACGTATTGTAATACTTCTAGATAGCTAGAAGGTAGGGGAGAATACGGAGCCGCTAACGACTCTAGGAGTTCTTCTACCTCTATGTTATTTTTCGTTTGAAAGAGAACTCGAGAAAGAACTGGAGTGTTCCTCTCTTGTTCTGTGGAAGTACCAGGCCTATCTTGAACACTAATTCCCCTGAGAGGAGGATCAATCCCCGATGTGTCAACTGCCATAGGATGAAACCCACCGGCAATATTACCTCTACGCCTTCTAGGAGAAGGCTCTAAACATGGTGGTGAAAGACCATGAAGTCTTCGAGACCGTCTAGGTGATCGGTCAACCACTTTGAATTTTTTATTAAGATCTAGTTAAAGACTCAAGAAAATATGAAAGCTAGGCCGACTAAGAGCACATAGCACACACTAAAAAGTCCCTAAAAAATATCAGCCAATCAAACAACTTTCAAGTATTTCCGCTCCGGGTGATGAGGATTGGACATCAAAATACAAGAAAGTGATGTAAGGGGCCTTTCGAAGATAGTCTGGGATAATGACGACCCAGTCCTACCAGCAAAGGTAACAGAGGAAGTTACGCTGACCTCCTAACAACAGCCTACATCGATGCAAGCCCCCAAGCTTCGCAAGGGTGCCCTCCAGTAGTATCATTGAGAGTGATACAATGTCAACCTCAGCTGCCACAGGATTCCCCTCTGTAGCCACCTATGTAGATCCCTAGGAGTAGCAACTAAAGTTACCAACTTGTGTCAGAAGCCAAGTAGAACAGTCTTGAGGTAAGATTCGACAAGTAAGAGAGGGGGTATATCTCTTCCTTGTCTTCAAAAAACCCTCGTGCTTAACTCCCAGATCTAGAGCTTTCCTGGTCTCCCTAACACTATTGGATTTTCACTCACTATTCAGACTCCTATGTTTGACAGTTTAAATGGCCTTGGAGAGTTTTTCGCCTAATCCAAGGCCCTAAAATATCCTAAAACTTGTTGGTGTGTCTAACTTGAAAATTATAAAAAGTTATAGTATATTTTAATTAGCGCTTGTTTTTAAATGGGTTGTTCTTTAAGTCAAGGGATAAGCGGAAATGAAACTAGTGGTGTTTTCACGCAAAAGAAAATAATAAAAACCAAACTATATGCAAATGCACTTGTTTTGTTTTTCGATGAAAGAAATTTCTACTAGGTTCAGACGAGCTTCAAAGAAAGTAACAAATTTTTCTTTTATTTTCTTTTACTCAAGCTTCACACTCACAAAAATTAACAAAACTATGGATGCCCTAAAAAGATGCACAAATTTACCCTAATGCAATAAGTACATGCTGATGCAAAACTTAAGACTACTCTTAAATCAAGAAATGAAAGTAACTTGTTTATCAATTTTAATTTTCCACTTAAAATGTTTAGATAGAATATAAGTTGACGATGCTCATTTTTGTCCAAACACTAAAAGCAAGTTTCAAGATAAACAAAAATGTACTTTCACTCGCAAAAAGGAAACTAAATCAAAACAAAGTTCAAGAAAGAAAAACCAAGTTTTCAAGAAGTTTTCTTCAAAATCAAAACAAAAATGACTTTTCAAAATCGCTCCAAACAAGACTGAAACTTTATGATCGAAGAATAGGCAACAAAACACTTTGCGAGTTTGAAACACAAAACCAGTGAGAACTCAACAAAAAATGTGTTTCAAAATGCTCTTAACAATCAAAAAGCAGCAACAAGAGCTTGGCAAAAAACCAAAATATTGAAAAGACAACCTTCCAAGAAATTGTGAACCAACAACTTTCGGAAAGCAAGAAAAGTAGATGATCACAAAGATATAGTTTTGACATGCAAACCAAGAGAGTCACCAAAACAAGATTTGACACAAAGATTTAGGTCAACCTTTCTGCCCTGACAAAACAGAGCAACCAAGACTTCTAGCAAGAAATCTTGTGTGCTTAACAAAAACGATGACGCTTACAATAAAACGAATAATACCAACACTTTCCACAATCTGAGAGAATTTGAAATGATTTACTTGCTATAAAAATAAATACTGACACAAAAAAGTAACTGTTCAGGACTAAATCAGACCAGCAGATAGATCTTCAAAAGTAAAAAGATTTAAAAAATCTTGAAAATTATAAGATATACGCGACTGTGTTAGTGCACAGCTACATGTATACATGACTCAGTTTAAGGAAACACGCGTATACGTAGGTTTCCTTAAGGAAACATTCGTATATACACTTCTGTAAACTGGAAAAACAACGTATATAAAAGATTTCAAGAAAAAACAAAAAACAGTCTGAAGAAACTGATCAAACTTACAATTCAAGTTCCTACAGGAACAGACTACATAGTGACAACAAGCAAATAAATCGCTGAGCGCTGATTGGCTTGAATAAACCCAAACTAGGAACAACAATACTGTTGTTCCCAGTGGAGTCACCAATTTTGTTAAGGGATAAATTCCCCTAGGGTCTTGGGTTGATACCCTAGCAGATCGGAGGTTATCTATACAGAGAAACACACATTCCACATAGCCATGATGCTAATATAAACAAACTCTACGATGAGAGGCGTACCTGGGGGTCCTTCGTTTGGGAAGATCCAGCTAGGGTCCAAACCCTCTTGGAGTTCCTTTTGCTCCTTCAGCCTGCAAAACAATCAATTCAAGAAAGTACAGCAGAATATGGACCAAGCATCATAAAGAAATCATCTTCATAGCATATTGAAAGGTAGTTAGTTATACAATTAAAACAACCATTCATATGAGAATCATAACATTGATATTATAAGCATGAAGAAGATTTATAGCAGGAACAAAGACAAGTGTTTCTTTTATTATAGATAACTAAAGTACAGAAAGGAATGATTTCACCTGAGTCGTCCTTTCACAGGCTCCAAGCGGAACCGTCCTCCAGATTCATCCAGTCTCAAGCCTTCAACAAACTCCTTCCATGACTTACTCCATGATATCTCAAGTAGTAGAAAGACATCATCACACAAGGAAACAAGGGTTTCCTGTAAATGAGGGAAGTGCTGGAAGCACTAGGATCTTCAGCCTTGGTCAGGGAAAATCTCAGCAGAGTGATCTTTCTCTCTCTTCTCTCCTCCCTTAGGCCTTCCCATTGAAGCCTTTTTATACTTCTCCCAAAGTAGTTTTTTAGTTGGGAATTCGTCGGGAATAGTCGGGCCACGTGCACTAATAAGTAGTCAACAGGTGAAACTCGTGATCTCTGCCTAAAATTAAGGAGATTTAATTTTTTTAAGTGTTTTAAGACATATACGTGGGTTGGGTATACATAGACCTGCATACACACGCGTTTAGCTCAGGGCAATGTCACGTATAGGGAGTAAAACACTGTTTTTAAATTTTGGACCAGGTCTGGAAGGAGGGGTTGCCCTAGGCCATGAGTGCAGCATCACAAACATCAAGAGTGAGGTTTGGAGCTGTAACAATCCCTTTCAAGGTTGGACTAACCCTGCAGTTAGTGGCATAGGAACTGGGAATCCTTTTTTCGACCAATAAGGGAATAGGTTGTACTCCACAGTTAGTTCGTTTCAAAGTATTCCTCCCTTAACTTCTGCTTGGAATCCTTATTAGGGGTTATTGACTCCTTATAATGCTTTAGGAGGCAGCTTCGCTGGTTATGGAGGTTTTTCGACCGGAGTTGGTCAAACTTTGAATTTTGCTGGATCACAAGGTTCGCCTTTTGGTTCAACTGGTTCTGCTGGTTACTTCGGGCAACCTGGTGCCTTCCAAAATCCAAGCCAATATTTTCAGAACTTAGGGAACTCTGCCCAATCTGGGTGGAATCCCCATGGTCCTCCTAAGCTTCCTTTTCTGGCAACTATGAATTTGCCCGATCTCACAAAATTGACAAACGATCCAATCAAATACAATTCAGCATGGCCTCCGGTCCCAACCAAACTCCCATCGTACATTCCAAAGTTCGAGGGGAAGGGTGGTGAAGACCCAGGTGACCATGTAACCACATTCTGTTTGTGGTGCTCATCAAACTCTCTCATCGATGACTCGGTTAGGTTGAGAATTTTTCAATGCACCTTAACTGGCAATGTGACCAAGTGGTATATAGAGCTTCTAGGGGGTAGCTTTACATTGTTTACCGATTTGGCTAACATTTTCCTAAATCATTTCCAATTTCCCGTCTGTTATGATGCTGGAACTGAACTTCTAGCCAATTTCCATCAAGATATGACAACTCACATTTCTGATCATATTCAGGAATGGAGACAGAGAAAGAGGCTCATTAAAGTTGAAATTCCTCCTGAATACCATCTCGAATGGTTTTTGAAATCGTTACAACTTGAGATCTCTAAGGATGTCTCTTTGTCCAGAGTCTATTCTGAAGAGCAAGCTATTTTTAGGGCCCAACAGTTAGAATTGATTTACTCTCAGTCTGGTATTCTACAAAAAATCTTTCCTGATGCTCCTGGGACTAAGGTTGATATAGCCAAGTCGAAGCCAAGTCCCCATGTGGATGGTATCGTTGGATCCATAGACACCAATGCGGTGAATCTGTTGAGCCATTTCCAATAGTTGTCTTTCAAACTGCTCCTACCAATCAGGTCACATCGTCTAACCCTTCATCTTCTCAACCCTCTTATGTTAATTCCATCCAATCTTCCAACCCCAAAATAAGTCAAAATTCCAACGGGAAAAAGAAAGGACAAGGTAAGAAAAAGAGTCAAGATGGGAAGGCTGATACAAATAAACCTAGAAATAATGCTGGTGGTGATGGAAATGAGTTTAGAAAGAAAGTCAAGTTTCCATGCAAGCTATGTAGTGGAGACCATTTAACTCATCTCTGCCCAAAAATTCAAGACGCTCAGTACTTGTTAGGGTAGTAAGGAACTTCTAGCTCTCAAGCTTTGTTAACCAACCCTTTTCCCCAAGGGCAGCAGATGCTTGCTGGTGCGAATTCAAATCCTGGTACCTCTGCAGGGGGAAACCAGGAAGGGGAGAAATCATCAAATGTTTTCATGATGGGTTCTAACATCCATGTGGCCACTCGGTCACGTGATTATGGTGAAACTGAAACATCCAAGGACAAATATGCTCCCAGAACTATCGACCTTCATATTGAGCGACCCTCTGTCGAGACTATATCTAAGATACCGAAAGGTTCCGCTAAATGCGCGACTATCAATCCTAATGCTAGGGCCACCCAGAATTACTCCATTGTTGAGGATCTAGTTCAGAGTCCATGCACTATGTTTGCTTTAGAGGTTCTCCAGTCATGTCCAACTCAATGAAGTGCTTTGCTTTCGGCGACAGGGACAGTAGATCCAAATAATTCTTTAGTGCTCACTTTCGACATGCTTAATGTCAAAAAGTGACTCCCTCATCACATGGATTTTCAAATAAAGTCTACATACCGAAAAATTAACATTTTTCAAACCGTTATCGGTGAAGGAGCTTCCACGTGCATCATTTCAATGTCATGTTGGAAGGCCATTGGATAGCCTTCGGTTGTTCCTTCACCTACCCTCCTGACAGCATTTGATGGACATTCTCATAAGCCACATGGGCTTATCCCGGCCTTTCCCATATGTGTTGGGGGAAAGGTCATCAATATCGAAGTAGAATTCATTGATGCTAACCTAGATTACAATCTCCTCTTAGGAAGGAACTGGGTATACGAAATGGATGTTGTTGTTTTGACTCCATTTGTGTCATTTGCTTTCCTCATCAGGGGAAAATTGTCAATTGGATTATTCTTCAGTTGATCCCCGAGCAACTTTAGATTTTACTGTTCTTTTAGTGGATAACCCTCGTCCACCTACTGAGAATATGGGAGTTGGGATGTATTCTTCATTGATGGGTACATTTTATTTTCCCTCTCCTATTGCTAGAATCAATGTAATTTCATTATCCAAGGAGTCTTCACGGGAAGAGTTCTTCTAGGCTCATTATTTTTCAGACCCTTGGACCTTTCCTTCACCTATGACCACATTAGATGAAGGACAAGTTGGTGGAATGGCATTTCCTATGTCTGTAGCAGAGCTTAGATATCAGTCTATTGTCAACTCTGTAGACAACCATTCTACTCCTTTCTCTGAGGAGGAGTTAGATGGTGATGTGGCCCCAGCTTGGACCCTTGATTCTACCTCCGCTATGGATTTCTTAGATACGGTTTTACGATCCAAAGAAGCAATCCTAGAAGTAATGATGCGTGTAGATCGACCTTGGGAAGAATTACACCATCATTCATATTTTCTTCCTCCATTGCAGGAAGTAGAATCGAGGTTCTCCGAACTGTTTACTAGTGATGTTTGTACAGTGTCAAATCCTTTGGCTCCAACACACTTTTGTGTTGAAGGTAATATGTCGATGATTTCAAAAGTGATATCTATAAACATCTCTAGGAACCCTAACGTGATTGAGAATCTCTTCATCGGAGCCGAATGTTCCCCTAAAGAAATTCAAAGTGACACGAACCTTTTTAAGGAATTTCGAGATGTATTCGCTTGGTCTTATGAAGAAGTGTCTGGCATTGATCCATCCATGGTTCAACATGAGATCAAGTCGTATGAAAATGCTAAGCCGATTTGTCAGAAGCTTTGGCCAGTTAATCCTCGCAAAGCAGTAGCTATTAAAGCTGAAGTAGAAAAGCTGCTCAAGGCAGGTTTTATATACCCTGGTCCTCTTACGAATTGGGTTTCTAATCTAGTCCCTATAGATAAAAAGCAAGGAATAATCCGAGTATGCATTGACTTTAGAGACCTAAACAAATCTTGTCCCAAAGATAATTATCCCATACCATTTATTGATCAGATTATTGATGAATGTGCGGGTAATGAGAGTTTCTCCTTCATGGACGGTTTTTCCGGTTATAATCAGATCTCTATCCGTCCTGAAGATCAACATAAGATAGCTTTTATATGTCCCTGGGGTACCTTTGCATACGGAAAGATGCCTTTTGGTCTTAAAAATGCTAGAGCTACCTTCTAGCAGGCCATGTCAAACGCATTCCATGACATCAAACATATCATCGAAGCATACTTGGATGATTTAGCTGCTCGTTCTCAAAAGAGAATTTATCATCCTAGTCACCTTTGATTGGTTTTTGAGTGATGTCAATTTTATAAGATCTGGTTGAATCCCAATAAATTCGTTTTCACGGTTACATCTGGTCAGCTATTAGGGTTCATTATGTCAACTAAAGGGATTCAAGTTGATCCCTTCAAGGTACAGGCAATAATTTAGTTGCCTCCCCCATCCTCAATTCGACAAATTCAAAGCCTTCAAGGGAAGGCTAATTTCTTAATAAGGTTTACAACAAATTATGCCGAGATCACTAAAGGGTTTATGCATTTGCTATGGAATGGAGTTCCATTCGTATGGGATGACTTTGTGCAGTGGTCGCTTGATGCCTTGAAAAAGGCATTTGTCTTTGCCTCGCTTTTGAGTTCACCAGATTATGGTAGGGATTTCCTTTTATATCATGCTACTGCAAAATCAACCATATGTATGGTTCTCATTCAGGAAGATGATGCTCTCATGGAGCATGTGATTTATTACTTGAGCTGAGGCTTGGTAGGTCCTGAACTTTGCTATTCTCCTGTTGAGAAGTTGGCTTTGGCGGCTATCCATGTTGTCCAGCGGCTCTGCCATTATATCTTGCTACACAAAACTTTTGTCTTAGCGGTTATCAATCCGTTCCAATTTGTCCTCAGTAGGCGAGTGATTGGGGGCAAATACAATCAATGGATCGTCATTTTACAAGAATTCGATATCAAAATCTTCCCCGCCAAGTCTAAGAAATCTATGGTTTTTGCAAAGTTAATTTCTGAGCTGCCTTGTGGAGAGGATACTATTTATGAGGAAAGTTTTCTCGACGAACATCTATTCCTCATCTCTTCACTCGACCCTTGGTATGGAGATATCATTGTCTATCTCCAGACTTTGACATTTCCCTCTACTTTCTCTAAGGATAAACGTAAAAAATTACATCACCTGGCTAAGAACTATGTCATCCTTGGTGATACATTATATCATCGACGGGTTGATTCAATCCTTAGGCATTGTTTAAGCTTAGAGGAAGCAAAGTCAGTGCTCAATGATTGCCATGGTGGAGCTTGTGGTGGTCATATTTTAGGGCTTGCTATAGCCCAGCGTATCTTGCATGCCGACTATTTTGGCCTTCACTCTTCAAATATTTTGTTGAAGCAGTCAAATGTTGTCACCCCTGTCAAGTTTATACTCGGAAGATGTGTGCACATCCAACTCCTCTTTTCCCCGTTGTCACTGTCGGTCCTTTTACTAAGTGGGGTATTGATTTTACAACTTGTAATCTGCCTTCAGTAGCGAATCACAAGTACATTATCATGGTCATAGATTACTTCATGAAGTGGGTTGAAGCCATGCCCACTTGTAAAAATGATAGTGAAACAGTGGCATTGTTCCTTTTCAATCAGATTATCTCAAGATTCGGTATCCCGAGAGAGATTGTCATTGACCAGGGCAGTCATTTCTAGAACCAACTAATGTCTAAATTGGCTCTTAAATTGGGTTTCCGGTAGGAGCATTCCTCTCCATATTATCCTCAGGCCAATGGATAGGTCGAGGCAGTGAACAAAACCCTTAAGACAATCTTGCAAAGGATGATCGACAAAAATCAATCCAATTGGCATCTTATGTTGTATCTGGCTCTTTGGGCATACTGAACCTCCATAAAGACTGCTACAGGTTTTACACCTTTTCAGTTAGTTTATGGGATGGAATCTATCTTCCATGTTGAATGTGAAATTCCATCTCTTAAATTAGTTGTTGAGCTCCTTCCAAAGACCTCTAGTCTCGAAGAGAATCTCCTTCATTTGGAACATCTCGATGAGCAGCATCGAGATGCTGCCACAATCAATGAGGCTCATAAGAAAACGGTTAAAACTCAGTACGATAAAGTTGTTTGTCCTCAGGTCTTTTTTGAAGGAGACCTTGTCTTGGTCTATGACCAAGATAAGGATGCCTTGGGGGTAGGCAAGTTCAAGCCTATGTGGTACGATCCCTTTATAATTAAACAAGTTTTAGAAAAAGGGGCATATGAGTTAGTTGATTTTGAAGGAAACAAGTTGGCAGAGACCCGAAACGAACTCTACCTGAAGAAGTACTTTGCTTAAGTAGCAACTAGGCAATGGCTTCTTTGTACATTTTGTATTTTTGTACATATCTCATTGGGAGTTTTTTGATATCAACACTTTTTGGTATGTTGTGGTAGGTGTTGATGGATGACTTGGTCTATTTTGGATTTGCCAATGGTGCTAGTCGGCACACTCGGAACCTCACTTCCACAACTTGGGTAATATACTATCCAACTGGTCAATTGATGGTGTTAAGGGGAGTATGCATTGGTCCCGCATCAAATAATATGGCTGAGTATACTGCCGTTATTAATTTACTATCCGAAGCAATTTCTTATGGAATTGATTCGTTGGTAGTTTATCTTGGTTCCATGACTGCTGACCTGTCATGGCAGGTATCGTTTTCTTACTGGCATATAGGTTAGGGAAGCCATTTTTCCATTGCATTATGCATACTAGCCTCCATTTGTCGATACACTTGCCATAGGGTTGATCCCATCATGTTATGGTTCGCAAACCATCTTCACTCACCAATTTTTAAGTCATGGCACGATGGTAGAGCCATCCTTTTCATGGGCATCGTAGTTAGCCCCTCACTGGCATTTATTGCCCATGGTGCTTCGACTTGAGTAGGCTCGGGAGTCCTCTATATTCCTGCTATGACTTATAAGATGAAAACTCATTCCTCTTTGCTTCTTTGATTTGTTTTGGCCTTATACCCTAGAGGCTCCTTTGTGTTGAGTTGTACTACTATATTGCATTTTGACCATTTTCACCTTTTGGCCTTGAGCCGGCTTCACTTGGACTCATGTTTAAGCCAACTTTTGACCATGACATCTACAAAGTCAAACTTGCATCCACTTGACTTCTGCAACTTGACACACCCTGACCCGTGGAAGGAACATACCTTTGAGTGCCTTTGACCAGTTTTCGCCTCCCTGCATTGAGCATAGGATTGTTCCAATCCTAGGAACTAGATCATCCGTTTCACCAACACTTGTTCTTTCCACTGTACTATAGCATTCTTTTGTTCTTTTTCTAGCTTAAAGAAAAATACAAAGAAATTATATATTCCAAAAAGAGCGGGAACGAGACAATATTTTCATTTATTGTTGGAAGCTAGAGTCAAACGTGTCACCTTTGAACAAAGCACTCAAAATAAAGTCTCCTCCATTTGGGCGGGATTTAGTTTGACTTAGGTATGCCTTAACCTTGGTATTGAGTCAGTTCTCCTCTGGTTGGTTATCTCTTCCAATCATATGGAGGGTTCGTTCGTGCCTCCTGCACAACGAACTTATACAGAGTCATCATATGCTGCCACATAGTCACATTGAGTCGTGCTTTTGTTCAAGGGAAGTTAGCCTGAGTCGGCCTCTTTATGGTGTCTCTTGACGCATTTTTCAGTCAGCCATCCTTGGTTGTTAGTGTCTTGTCTATCATCACATCATTTATATTGGTCCTTTACTCGTGCCAGTTTGAGAAGGTCTCCATTGATTTCTTGTTGGCGGGTCTTGTCCTTATCGACGATGACATCTTGCTCTGAGGACAGGCCTAGAGAACCCTGGCCCTATTTTCATTATTGATAGGTCACCTTGTGCTCATCATTGATTAGTATCATGGGTCTTTGACTGAGTGGTTTCCCTTTTGTTTGACATCATCTTACACTATCATACATTGGGATTCATGTAGTACATTGGTTTCCATTTGACCCTATTGGTGGATACCTCGCCTCTGTGTCGGCTTTCATTATTGGTTGGTTCATAGGGTTTCTATCATGTGCTAGCCACATCTTGTGTACGCCGGAAACGTGCTTCGGTTAGGTTACTACATGTTTTTCGTCTGAATCCTTCCACATCATTGGCCTACGGGTTACACTCACATTAGATTGATGAAGGATGCCTTAATGCCTTCTTTCTAGCAAATATTTCCCCATCTACTAAGACTCATTGCTCTAGGGCAAAGGTCTAGAGTCCATTTGGTAGTACCTTGGGGTTTGCAGTCATTAGTGACATATCCGTTGCTATCGATAGTGGGAAACCATCATTGTCTCCTGATTGATAGATTCTTATAGGTGTTCGACTCTAGCTCATCTATTCACACTTGTTACATTGTACTGGGTACCTTGACTCTCATTATAATTATCGATGAGTAGTCTAGCGTTTGTTAACGATATACATCAATGGCTAGTAATCAAACGATTTTTCACATGGTCAACTTCAGATCATTTATTCCCATGGTGTAGAAATGTACCACGGCGGTCGGTGAAGACCCCGGGTTGCTTCAACATTCATTGGTTCACTTGACACTTGCTCTTGTTGCTGCTAATTGATACCACTCCACCTTATATGTTGCAGTCATTCATGGCGACATTCTATATGATGGCACCTGAGTTTGCAGTGTAGTACCATCTTACTCCATCATGTTCATTTGGTACTTTTGGGATCAACCTTTGATATAATCAATGATCAGCTTTATCCTTCAGCATCATTGACATTCTTATATGTGATATTTAGACATGTACTTGTTCGATCATGATCAAATGATCCACTACGTATTTTCCAGTTCTCTATACTTGTGTAATTAGTGGATCCACTTGTACTTGATATGCGGACATGCTTTACTTTCTCTAAGAATGGGTATGCCCGCCTTAGACAGTGTTTCTTTCTGATCTACTTTTGTGGCTTGGCAGGCTGAATTATGGTGAAGTCCTTCTCAGTTTTTGACAGGTTTCCTTTCCATGTACTTACTTAATACATTTCGGCCATCATGTACCCCTTCTGACCTCATATATTAGGGGGCATCTGTTATAGCTCCAAATCTCACTCTTGATGTTTGTGATGCTGCATTTATGGCCTATGGCAACCCCTCCTTCCAGACCTAGTCCAAATACTTAAAAAACAGTGTTTTACTCCCTATACACGACATTGCCTTGAGCTAAACGTGTGTGTACGTGGGTCTAAGTATACCCAACACGCGTATATGTCTTAAAACACTTAAAAAAATTAAATCTCCTTAACTTCAGGTGGAGATCATGGTTTTTACCTGTTGATTACCTATTAGTTCCCATGGCCCAACTGTTCCCAACCAATTCCCAACTAAAAAACTACTTTGGGAGAAGTATAAAAAAGCTTCAATGGGAGGGCCTAGAGGAGGAGAGAATAGAGAGAAAAATCACTCTGTTGAGATTATCCCTGATTAAGTCCGAAGATCCTTGTGCTTCCAGCACTTCCCCCATTACAGGAAACCCTTGTTTCCTTGAGTTATGATGTCTTTTCACTAGTTGAAATATCTTTGTGTAAGTCATGGAAGGAGCCTTTTGAAGACTTGGGATTGGACGAATCCAGAGGACAGTTCCGCTTGGAGCCTACAAGAGGAAGATTAAGGTGATATCATTCCTTGCTTTATTTTAGTTATCTACAATACAGAAACATTTGTCTTGTTCTCAAAATCAATATTCTTCATGCTTATGATGTTGTTGTTATGGTTTGCATATGAATAGTTGTTTCAATTGTATAACTAACTACCTTTCTATATGATACTTGGTCCATATACTGCTATGCTTCTTTGAATTGATTTTTTTACAGGTTTAAGGATTGAAAAGAACTCCAAGAGGGTTTGGACCCTGGCAGGATCTACCTGAACGAAGGACCCCAAGTGCACCTCTCTTTGTGTAGTTTACTTATTTTAGTATCATTGTTGTGTGGAATGCTTGTTTGTTACTATAGATAACCCCCACTTTGCTAGGGTATTGACCCAAAACCCTAGGGGACTTTTTCCCTCAACACCTTCTTCATCAACTCATAGGCAAATGCTTGCTCCACAAGATGTGGAAAGGGCTTTGCCTTCTTCATCAACACAACAGGTACAGGTGCAACAACTACACAACAGGAAAGAAAAGATGCAGGTGGAAGATCTTGATGATGAGGAGGAAGAAAGAGACTTTGATTTGACGGAGTGTGATGAGCCAGAACAACATTATATTCATCATGGCATAGAAACAATTGACTTACAGGCTCGGGATGAAGCAACAATAGAGAACATCATCATACAGGAGAAAGAGACTCAAATCCAAGCATTGACATAAAATTTAGAGAGAGCCAAGTATGTCATCACATATCTAGAATAAGAGAACAAGCAGCTGAGTGACAAGTAGGTCCTCATGGAGCTGGAACTTCTCAAGATAAAATGACAAGGTGACAAGGAGGCACTGGTCACTTTGACTCCTATTGAGAAGGAAATTGAGGATGATAGAGAGATTTGTCTTGAGAAAGTCAATTTGCACCTAGAGAAGCTATTGCAGAAGGCCAATAGGGACAACCAGCTGATCAGGCAAATGGCCTACCACTATGGGACCCAAAACAAAATTTGCAACATGAGGGTCAAAAAGATGAAAGCTACGCTAAGGGGGGCTCTAAAGGGCAAAAAAGACGAGGATATGCTTAGGTTTCTTGATGAAGCTTCCTTGGCTCATCAAGATGCTTGATGATGGTGTTGCTCACCAATTTTGGTCAAGTTTGGAGGAGTTTTTGTTTTTTGCAAATTTTAAAAATTCTAAACACAAAAAATCTACTTCAACATGCAGTGCCACTGGTGTTGGGGTTTTCCTACGGGCATCCAATGGAAAAATGGCTTGGAGTTTTGGATTCATAGTGATGAGTACATGCACGCTATGGATTTTCTAAATTTTTGGGGCAGAATTGGTCCACCAAAAAGTCAAAAAACACCCTAAAAATGACCTTTCTGCCACTTTTTGGACACACAAAAGCAGTCTTGGGAGAATCGAATTTTGAGGGGTCAAATGAGCTTAAAATCAATAAATTAAAGGTGTTTTGGAAATTATACTTCAAGATCTTTCCAATGAGATATCATGAGCTCAATTTGGGTGCTAGGAAGGCCTCCAAAAAGGACCTAAAAGTGGTGTTGCACGTTGGACAAATGGCGCTGCGCATATGGCAAATTTTGCACAGGATGGCCATTTTTCTTTGTTTTGACTGTGTTCATGGATTTTCTCTCATGGAGGATGTTTTACTGATGTAAATGATGACTTGGCTTGTAAATGTGATGGATAATTAGTATTAGTGGGTAGATTCATTAGATTAAAAGTCAATTTGAGCACAAATGAATCAATTTTCTCACTTTTAGAGGCAAGTTGTTAGGATGCCTAAATTTCAGTTTCTTGTTCAGTGTTGGTTAGATTAGCTCCTCATCTTAGGGATTCGACCCCTGAGGATGGGAGGAGGTTGAAACAATGGCTATATCTTCTTCTTCTTTCTCATTGTAAAGGGTTGGACTTAACTGGATGCTTATGCCTTGATTGTACATCATTTTGTAGTAGTTTAGCAGGAGATTAATAAAAAATGTAGCTATTTCTTTGGGATCCATGTGGTATGGAGTTTAGTTCAGTTTCTTCTCTTGTGATCATATGTTAATATGTTTTGTGTACTTCATTAATCATTTCATTGCTTCTAAGTGAATGTTTTCAAGTTGATAGGCAGAATTCATAACATCACTGCTCTGCTTTGGGGAAATATTCACACACTCTTCCTAGCTTCTCACCAGTCTTAAAACACCTCACCCATCAAGCCCTAAAGTGCTAAACCTTATGACTACCTTGTCCCATTGAACACCCTGTAATTTTGACCTAATTCCCTAGCCCTAACTGTCTGGCTCCTCCAAATCTAGCAAAACCCCTTCAAAATCAAATCAAACCCTGTGCTACTATACCTAGCTTAATATCCTTTTCCTGATTCAGTCATATTGACTGAGATCCTTACAAAGAGAGCCTTTTCCCGGCCTAGTAGGGCTAGCTACTTGGCTAAGCGTGGTTTGTGGTTACCCTGTCATTGCCTTCCTTCATCTTGAGGTTCAATCCAGGTGATAACAGATGCCAAAAGAGGTTGAATTCTCCTCCAATATATACCCTTTTTGCATGGTCGAAAAGGCCTCTTTAGGCTAACTTCACTTGGCAAGGCCGACTTGCTAATGGGAGTCCACAAAAAGAACCTTAAAAAAATAAAAAATATATTTATTCCTTGATACCATGAGCCCATAAAGGTCTTATAAGACAAGGGCTATATTGACTGAATAAACATGAGAGCATGAATAACATAATTGACCTAGTTGAAAAAATAAATATAAAGCATGAAACCCATGCCTTTCAAGATATATTTTTCTCTTTCTTTTGATTTTTTAATGAATATGACCATAATACAAATTATGAAGAGCGGGCATAGTTACATTTTCCAACACGTGCAACCTTGCTTTATTGCCTTTCGTTGTCCTAGATTTAGAACTCTTATCTTTGTACACATCGGGCAATTCTTTTGGCCATTGATCTGAGTAGTATATTGTTCACAACAAGTTTTGCATTCTACCATAGTTTCAATTTATTGAGTGTCCAAAGGAATATAGAGACTCAGTTACAAATCTCATTAAGTTTATCCTCTTGAACCTTAAGCCTATTAAATCAAAGGTTAATAGATAAACTCATAATCTTACTTCTTGCCCATTATTTTTAAAGCAAAAATAGAACATTTATTTATTTCTTTAGCATTGGAAATATCCCTCTCCTATGGCTATAGAGCAATGCAGTATGCTCCTATACCTTCTTATTTTATTTAAGTTTTCAAGAAGGCTTTTGTTGATTAATTTTCAGTTGGATGATTGACACATAATAGTAGTTGTATCATGCTTGCAGCCATGTAGTGGAAGCTTCACAGGCACTGAGGGCATTATCAATCACTCACTAGAAGCTTCACAGACATTGAGGGCAGTATCAATCGCTCACCGGAAGCTTCACCATTACCATTAGAAAACCTTCAAGCCCACTAATTGTATTCATCTTGCACTCTCCACTGCATGTCATATGTCACCTAGATCTCCAACCTACCTACCTCTACTTGGTTTATAGGTGGGCGAAGATTGGGAAATGACAACCGTAGATACAATTAAATAAATATAATTGTGGATGCAACAAACTAATAAATATGCATGTAGTTGTGATAATTTGGATTGGGTAACGTAGACAATGGTGCTAGAGACAAATAATGTTGATAGAGTTTATGTGAGAATTTATTGATCATGTTATTATAAAGATGTACAATTGGCATTGTATTTACTAAAAGTCTCTCCCCTGTCATGATTACACAGTAAAGCCCCAACTAATCATAAGGTAGAAAAATAAATATAAATATTATTAATTAATTATAAAATTCAATTTATAATATTAAACTATGAAATAGTTTTTAGAGTGAAAAATAAGATTATACTCAAATCAAATAACTAATACCATGCCTATCATAACATATATTAATAAATTTTCTAGATTTTTCCATTATTCTAACATCTTAAATAATTCTAGATTTCTCCATTATTCTAACCTCTTAAATAATTCTAGATTTCTCCATTATTCTAACATCTTATCCATTTTTGCATTAAAATTGAAAAATAAACACGGATCAAAAGTAAAAGCAAAACACATTTGGCAGATTAAAATTGAAAGAAAAACACGGATCAAAATTAAAAGCAAAACACATTTGGCAAATAAAAAATGAAAGGAAAACCTTCTTCGAGTATTTGCTGGTATTAAATTTATTCGATTGATGACGAGTTCTATATCTTCCATAGACCTATTAGTTTGGTTGGTTCGAGCGTTGCACTAATAACTGCAAGGCCCCATATTCGTAAACGAAAAGCCTATTTTTCCATACCATCATTATCATAAAACAGTCAAACCAGCTGTGCTGCTGGTGGTGTTGTTTTTCACATTAATATATTAACCATCCCTTCCCAATTAAGAAACATCTACTTGTTGCTCTCTCAAAACATTAAACCGACTCTGTCATCACAGCGTTGAAAGGATTGTGTTCTGAACCGACTATGCTATCGCAAGGTTCAAAGAAGTCTGTTCCGAATACCTGTGTGATTCGGTTAACTTGTCACTGTACGGATTAAAAAATATATACAGAAGGTTCCACAAGGTGGCTGTAGTTTAGTGGTGAGAATTCCACGTTGTGGCCGTGGAGACCTGGGCTCGAATCCCAGCAGCCACATTTATGATTCAATTTGCTTTAGCTTGCTTGAGGAAAGCCACATTTATTTTTGTTTATTGCTTTAGCTTGCTTAAGGAAAGCCACATTTATTTTTGTTTATCTACTCACCGCGTGTGTGTTATCGGCTATCCAACATACAGCTAACCAAACATTTAATGTCTTATAACGACCTCGTGAGCTCTTGCCGTTAACGAAGTCGTCATTCTTCTGTTAATTATTCTACAGTGATACAGTCTGAAGCATAAAGCAAAGCCACATTTATTTTTGTTTATTGCTTTAGCTTGCTTAAGGAAAGCCACATTTATTTTTGTTTATAGTGTTATCGGCTATCCAGCATACAGCTAACCAAACATTTAATGCCTTATAACAACCTCGTGAGCTCTTGCCGTTAACGAAGTTCGTCGTTCTTCTGTTAATTGTTCTACAGTGATACAGTCCGAAGCTTATGTATACAGTATAATCTTTACTGTGTCTAACATCACAAGCAGTTTGTGCGTGATTGCTAATATAACACCCATTCGGTGTTCTAGAAAATTCATTACTGAAGTGGCATTGACACCAGTGAGTACTTCATTTTCACTTAACTTGTCAATTTATGATACAATATTTGTAACTTGTCAATTTATGATACAATATTTGTGGGAAATTTTTTAAGTTTTTAATAATTTGTTTTTTATTTTATTTTGCAAAAAATTGTTATTCAGTTTTTTCCAATTTTCTAATTATATTTATATTAGATGTTTTTTTGGTTAGGAAAAAAAATAATAAATAAATAAGTACATTATAAACACATACTAATAATAACACATGGATACATATTTTAATTTCAAAACTCTTGAGATAAAGCAATTAATAATGGATTGCTTTTTAAAACATGCTATATTAATTGTAATATCATGGACAAAATCACGAATTGTCAAAACCTCAAGCTTGAAAACTCTCACATGCGATGATTGGTCTAGGGTGAGGGCTAAGTACTCCATGCCCAATCTACCACCTAAATTATATATGTTGTCTTAATTGAGATTATGTGTTGTTAATCCTTTCCCTAAGATGAAGTGGAGTTAAATGCAACTTTCCCCCTAGTTTAAGTGTTATTATTTCCAGGACCCGTGGGAGCAGAAATACATGCACAACTACATCAAAATATATAATCATTCAATCTTTTGTATGAGGACTTTTTTTGCAAGAAGTGCCCAAAATTTTCAATAAAAAACCACCCAAGTTGCAGGATAGATTGGTGACTAGTATCTGGACAAGAGGGAAATGTACATCAAGGTGTGTGGACCAACCAAAGATCCTCACACCCTCCCTATGTGTGTAAATATTTATTTCTCATCCAACAAATTGCATGTCAAACAACTTTCCATGCATTTAACATAACCTTGTCTCATCTACAAAAAAAATTGGCATGCATATCCTCTTTACATTGAAGTATATGGGCTAACAAATTAAATGTTCATGGAAATTGAAGTTAATAATATAAAGGATTATATGTTAGGGGAAGAAATATTCCACATGCATGATCCTATAAAAGTGATGAAGAAGCACATAATATATGTGTTGAAAAATGTGCAACAAGAAATGTTAAATTTAGAATGTGCTAAAAATAGACTTGCTAAAAATAGCATGTCTAAAAATACCAGTTTGGCGAGTGAGGTCATTGGCCACATTGGGTGAGAGGTGAAACTACTAAAAATAGAAAGTTCTAAAATAGTATTTCTGGGTCCCTTCCTATTTATAGCATCCCTAATCTATCTATAGGAAGTAAAATTAATCTTGGTCATAACAGCAGTTGGAAATATTAATTAATTAATTCAGTTGAATTAATTAGTTAAGGAAATTCGAATTTGAAGTCTTTGTGAGCATGCACATGAGTTGTCCCATTGATTGAGGAATTTATCCTTAATTTCCTCCACTGATTGAGGGAATAAGTATGAGTTCTATAATGAGAGAATCGGTTGACTTAGTTCTAACTAGTTAAGTCCAGTTAGATTATTTTAACAAGTTGTTAAAATAATAAAATATAGTTTGGTAATGCTTGCATGCATGTGACAACTATTATTTTAGATAACTGAGAATTCACTCATGGATAACTGTTGCATGTCAGTTCTGTCAAAGATCGAGTTGAGATCAGATGAGGAGCAATGTACTATAAGATGTTTGATTATTTCTAGTAAGTAGTTTTTGCATAGTTGAGGAACTAGTGTCCTAAAGGATTGCGTAGTTGGACCATTGGTTAACTTAATATGTTTGGAATTAATTGCATATGCTTTTGCTATTATTTCCTAAGCAAAATGTGCAAGGAAATAGGGATTGGACCATAGGTAAAGCATTTATATACAAGGCTTGGCTGGTTCATGAGGCATATCTTCATATCTTCATAGTCATTGAAAACCGAATAGCTTGAGAGCTAATTCTTTTTGCATGTTGTTGAGGATCTCCACTTAATTGATAATACATGGTTGGGGTTTTATGTTGGTGCTTTCCCCTGGATATATCTTGTGTTATGTGTGATTATTTCTCTTGATTAGTTATGCATGTTTCTACTTGATGTTGCTCATGAATTTGATTATGCTTCTACTTAATGTTTTGTAGAAGTAGAACAAGTATTATGCTTTAGGACATTGCATATATCGGTTTGTTCTCTAGGTGAAATTTTCTACATGGTATAAGAGCTAGTTGATGTGTAGAAAAATTCTACAAAATTCTACATGGTATCAGAGCATAGGTGATCAATCAAGAACAATATACTAGCAGGAGAAATTCGAAGTTTATTATTTGGGATATAGATCTCAAGTTCTTATCACATCTATTTCATCGATGGTGTTCTATGGTTTGAGGCTTGAGTATGCCCTTGATGGCAGCTCAAACTATATAGCTTGGAAGAATCATATCAAGGCAGTTTTGGAAGATAATGGTCTTAATGATTGCATTGATTAAGAAATTCCTAAGCCTACTGACAAGACTAAGCAGGTGGAATGGAGGAAGTGTGTGGCTAGAGCTAGGAGAATTCTCTTGGAGGAAGTGCGAGATTACATTGTCTCGAGCCTCCATGGGAAGGAGACTCCGCATGCAATGTGGAAAACATTGAAAGATTTATATCAAAATAGCAGTGATAAGAGGAAGTTGGCACTGAAGGACAAACTTCGAAAGATCAAGTGTGAAAGGGATGCGACGATCTCTATGTATTTGACCAAGCTCATCACATGCAGGGATGAGCTTGCAAGTGTAGGGATCATGACATTAGCTGAGAATATGGTGAGTCTAGCACTCCTTGACCTTCCTAAGAGCTGGCATAGCTACCAGGACTCAGTGAATGGAAGGGAGAAACTGCTAGATTGGGAACAACTATGGTCGGATTTGATGCAGGAGGAGATCAGATGGAGCACCAGAGACAGTTATTCATCTATGCATGATGAGGAGAACTGTGCCTTAGTAAGTAAGGCGAAGAAGGGGAAGGAGAAGGTTTCTCTTTCCGAATCCAGTTCTTCCAATGATGGGAAGAAGGTTGACAAATCGAAATTGCAATGCTTTCGTTGTCATGAGGTGGGCATTATGCTGCAAATTGTCCACGGAGGAAATCCAAGAAGGGATCCGAGGAAGGATCTGAAGGTGAGGCACTTGCTTCACAGTTTGAGTTGGATTTCACACTCTTCGCATGCATGGTTTAATCCATGGTGGGAAGTGGTTGGTTTCTTGATAGTGGAGCTTCTTTCCACATGACCGATGACAAGAGTTTATTCAATACTTTGGAGGAGAAAGATCTCCAGATACTCATAGTGATGGGTAATGATGAGAAGTATAGTGTCTCAGGTAGGCAGGTTATTTTTCAGAGGGAGCATGGATCTCGCCTTACCTTGACCGATGTCAAGTATGTACCAGGACTGAAGAGAAACTTGGTGTCGATCGCGATGCTGGAAAACAGAGGCTATGATGTAGTCTTCAGTAAGGGAAAGGTTTTCCTTAGACACATTATCACTAGACTAATGAAGCAGATTGGTTCACGGGTTAAGAACCTGTATGCTCTTGAGGTTCAAGATGCATGCAAAGCCTTAAGCAGTAAGGAAACTGATGGAGACTTGGTGGTTGAGAGGGAGGGTATATTACTTCTCAACATGCAGAGCCAGAAGAAGTCTCAGACGATTGTGGTGGAGCCATGATTGGTGCAACAGCTTCAAGAGGTTGTGGAGCAGCCACAATAAGGGAAGCTGAGAGGAGATCGAGTAGAGACATCTACTCATGCAGAGACCTCTAGTAGGGGGAAACTTCAAGCCAGGTGGGCTGAGGTATCACATGCAGCCATACATCCAGGTAAGAGGTGGGGCGATGTGGAGTGATCGTCCCAAGGAGGAGGGGGAGGATCCTTGAGGTACCCAACCTCTTGGATGAGACCTTGCTACAGGAGCCCCGATGTGGAGTAGCAGGAACTGACTGATTGGGTAGAGACAAATTCAGATGGAGTGGTAGAGAGAGTGACAGTGTAGGGAATCCTAGGACAATCCATAGCTAGCAGGCTGCAGCAATGCGAGAGGCACAAGTATTTTGCACAGTGCAGGTGGCATAGAGAGGTGTGCAATGGTGCAAGATGCATGGAGATGTTGTAGTAGTGAAAATGTTAGAATGGGAGCACTTGTTAGTAGCAAGTAGAGATTTAGTGTTAGAGTATGTTCCTAGCCCAACAAAGTGGTCAGTTGGGAGTGTTTTTGTTCTAAGTGTTGTTGGAGCAAGTGGACTGGGTAGATGTGTTGCATGCAGAACATTCGAGAGTTACAGGATCGAGTTCGAGAGAAAGCCTTTCTTGTTGAGACAGAGTGTTGAAAAATGTGCAACAAGAAATGTTAAATTTAGAATGTGCTAAAAATAGACATGCTAAAAATAGCATGTCTAAAAATAGCAATTTGGCAAGTGAGATCATTGGCCACATTGGGTGAGAAGTGAAACTACTAAAAATAGAAAATTCTAAAAATAGCATTTCTGGGTCCCTTCCTATTTATAACAGTCCCTAGTCTATCTATAGGAAGTAAAATTAATCTTGGTCTTAGTAGCAGTGGGAAATATTAATTAATTAATTCAACTGAGTTAATTAGTTAAGGAAATTCGAATTTGAAGTCTTTGTGAGCATGCACTTGAGTTGTCCCACTGATTGAGGAATTTATCGTTAATTTCCTCCACTGATTGAGGGAATAAGTATGAGTTCTATAATGAGAGAATCAGTTGACTTAGTTCTAACTAGTCAAGTCCAGTTAGATTACTTTAACAAGTTGTTAAAATAATAAAATATAGTTTGTTAATGCTTGCATGCATATGACAAATATTATTTTAGATAACTGAGAATTCACTCATGGATAACTATTGCATGTCAGTTCTATCAGAGACCCAGTTGAGATCAGATGAGGAACAATGTACTATCAGATGCTTACTATTTCTAGTAAGTAGTTTTTGCATGGTTGAGGAACTAGTGTCCTCAAGGATTGTGTAGTTGGACCATTGGTTAACTTGGTATGTTTGGAATTAATTGCATATGCATTTTCTATTATTTCCTAAGCAAATTGTGCAAGGAAATAGGGATTGGACCATAGGTAAAGCCTTTATATACAAGGGTTGGTTGGTTCATGAGACATATCTTCATAGTTCATTGAGTACTGAATAACTTGAGAGCCAACTCTTTTTGTATGTTGTTGAGGATCTCCACTTGATTGATAATACATGGTTGGGGTTTTAGGCTGGTGCTTTCCCCTGGATATATCTTATTTTATGTGTGATTATTTCTCTTGATCAGTTATGCATTTTTCTACTTGATGTTGCTCATGAATTCGATTATGCTTTAGGACATTTCATATATCGGTTTGTTCTATAGGTGAAATTTCTACAATATGTGGTCATCACTTTGCTGTATTTCTATGAAGAAAATCCTAAGTAAAATTTGAGGAAGAACATAGTCTAGTGTGAGGAAGTGCATGTAAAAATGCGTCAACTATTGACGTTGAAGAAAAAAGTAAGAAAAAATATTAGGTTGAAATAGAAAGACTATCATTTAGATTAGAAACATAGACAAAAAAAGAGAATTGAAGAAGAAACACTTAAAAGGCGGGTTTTTGAGGAAAAGAATAAGAAAAAGAATAAGAAAAAGAAAAAGAAAGGAGAATCAAATAAATAGGATTGAAGAAGAAATACGAAAGAAAGCATAAGCAGAGTTAAAACTAGAAGCAGAGATAAAGGAAGTTGAAGCTACATCAAACCAACATGTGTAGAGAAGGAATCATAGAGGAAGAAAGCAAAAGAAGAAATGAGAGAAGCAAGGGGTAAATCACCAAGTGAACAAAGCCCAATTCTCAAAAGCAAAACAATAATGTCCTTTATTGGAATGAGCACTAGAAGGGAACTACAATCTTTGATGGGCCTTAGCTTATAGTAATTTATGTAAATTGGTCAACCTACCAACAAAGTCACTCGAGTAGTGTTCTTTTCCTACAATAAGAAGTGGAAACAAATTATTAGAAAAGCTCATAAGAAAAGTAAATTAATTATTGATGAAATTTTGGTGGGTATTGCAAAGGCTACCATGATGAACATGAATGATGCATATCCAAAAGAAATAACTTTTATTGGAGAAAATAATGATAAAGCCATTGACTTTAATGTTCATAAATGATTGAAACAAGAAATAGACTACAAAATAGAGATTTGTCTTATGTTAAATAATTATGTCAAGTAGGGCAAAGTAGATAAGGTGAACACATTGTAATATAGCATGATCTACAAATTCAAGATGAGGCAATCACAACACAAAGAAACATTCAGAAAAGGGCACTAGTCTTCCAAAGTTAATATTAGGAAGTACTCACCCTTTCTAATAAAGCATGAAAATGGGAGCAAAGGAAAGAAGAATGTAGAAATTGTATTGACCTCTTAAAACAATGGCAATAAAATTATGTTGATGCTCTTATGGATATTCCCAATATTAGGGATGAAAACAGCTTGAGAGACATTGTGGGGCATATATATTGGAGGGATATGAGTTAGAAATTAAATGAATGTACTCAAAGAATATTTGATTATTGTGATCAACTCTAGCAAGTTGTAGAAAACATTGACTACAAGTTTCATTTCCCCCTTTCAAAGATTGTAATGCATTCTTGCTCCCAGTTGAGGTGATGGGATATTATCAAGAAAATAAATACCAAGAGAACAGGGTCATAGAAAATTTCCCCAACATTAACAAAGGAAACATAATTTAAAGAGTATCTATCAAATCAAACTGAAGAAATAAGTCGATGGACAACATTTTGGTAAAGTTGGAGGAAAACAATGGATAAATTGGATCATAACTTAGCTCTCTATGGGCCCCAGTTGAATAGCACAATAATCCACATTCTCATAAATTTTGAAAATTTTATGAGGTCTTGAAAGAATTTGTCAAATATAAAATAAATTTAGAAGGGGAACCTTTGAAAAGTTAAGTTTGGAATGTGAATAGTTATGAAGCTAAAACCTTTCGGCTTTACATGTTCTCCTTTTTGTAAAATAAGTGGTATGCTAAGAAGAAATACTTGTTTTGTTCAATAATGTGAGGGTGCATTATAAGAATGTGTATAGTTTTTTCTAGTGGTCCATTTACTATTATAAAGGTCGTCATTATGATGAGGCATTTTGTATACACAACAATGTAAACTTTGAAACAGGAACTCATACTATTACCCGTTTTGTAGAGATAGCAAAAAAGTGACCCGATTTTGAAAAGGGGTGATGCAGAACACACATGTTTTTTTAGAGCATAGTTTTTGGCACTATAATTCTTTTTATGTACATTACTTTTTAGAATGGTAGTGTTTTTTATGCTGATTTAAAAAAGTGGTAATTCTACACCAGGCCCTTTTTTTAAAAGACCTTTTTTTTAATGTATGAAATGTAAATAATTATTTTGTAAATTAATAATTTTTGAAGTGGTCTTTTTCTTCATATTTTCTTGTTTTTATTTTAATTTTAACTTTTTTGTAGTGAGGTTTTTATTGTTTTGCATATTTAAAGAAGAAGGTCGATATTTCGAATTTTCAATATTCTACATATTTATACATCGTTAATTAATTTTTCAATCACATGCAATAATTGTTTCTAAAAACCCCGGATGCGGGTGACCTCCGTCGAGCAAGAGGCGAGCCATATGGCAAGCACGCGCTGCCACGTGATGGTGCAGAAGCCATAAATGTCTTGAGCCGTCGAAGTTCCAATGCAAGTAAGGATGCAGGCATCCTTAATGGAGCAGTTTGAGGTGAAGGCTACCCTGTGTTCTGCAATCAATGATAGTCCCCTCAATTCAGAAGACCATGAGATTAAAAGGATGGGTTGGCTCGATTTGGCGTCGATTTGTTGTGAGGAAAAAGCTGAGCAACCTGAGAATTCGAGCGGAGAGGGGGAGGTGGAGCGCTGGAGAGAGGCCTGTCTCTTTACACCTCTTCTCAGCCTGTGTTCTAGCTCTCTTGGGCTCTGTTTCAGCCCTTTTGGGGAGCTACAAACTTTCTGGTTTCGTATTGCTGGGAGAAGGAGTGCAGAAGTGGGGGACTTCATGGTTCGAGATAGGATGCCCTGCCGCCGTAGCTCAGGAAGGGGAGCTTCCTCTCGCCCTCCTGCGGGGGACTCCCATCACCACTGCTGTTGCTGCTATTGTCACCGTAGAAGAGGCGCCACCCCAATTCAACCAGGCCAAGCGGTGCAGGTGGGCAGTGGTGAGACCGGGGAACCTATGCTGCCTGCCTTCGGCTCAGTCATTTTCTCGTTGGGTCGCTCAGGTGGACATCCAAGCGTCGATGCGCACATTTCAATTCTCTTCACCAATACTCCAGAAAAGGATGAAGAGGGGGCGCCCTCGGTTGTCGGGAAGGAAGACACTAAGAGTGGTAGAGAGCAGCCCATACCAGAGGGGCCTTCAATTGATGAGGAACGCTCAGGAAGGGGTAAGGGAAAAAGTGTATTGGGACAGTCGACCACGGGGGAAGGCACTTCAGCAGCAACGTGTTCGCTGCCACCCCCGCACTCTCATGACCCCGAAATGCCTTCCTCGTCGAAAAAGGCCAATGATGCTCCGATGGATAGTCCAGAAGATTTCTGGGGATGCACGATCGAGGAGGAGACACCTGAAGAGTAGATTCAGAAGGCGATGGCAGTTCGGCGACTTCCTCACTCACGACGCTTTCTCTCAGGTCGAGTTTTGGTTAATTGATGGTCTTTGTTCGGTGTCCTGTCTGTATTCCTATGTCTGTTGCATTGTGCTCATGGTTAGCGGTACCCCAAAGGATGGGATGCAGTTAGTTTCGAACCCGGGTCCAAGGTTGTCATGTTTTTTGTATGTACTGGTTTTTGTCAGTAGTCTTCTTAGCAGCTACTCTCCACATGACTGCGCAGGAAATACCCCTGCGTGGGCTGTCTATAAGTCTTTCTAGAGTCACTCAGTGTCAGTCTTCAGTCAAAGTCAAGGTCTTTTGTTAATATCGCCCTGCGAGGCTTTTGTAAGTGTCGATCTATGCTGCCCATGGAGCCACAGTTGGCCCTGGGCTGCAAGCGTCTATGGCTGTAATATTCCTCTATACATTTTAATATAAATTAGTTAGTATTGCCAAGAAAAAAAAAATAATTGTTTCTAAAAAACAATATTTTTTTAACAATTGACATAAAAATAACCATTTTTAACATAAATACAACTAAAAAACTACACATTTTGATTATTTTTTGCTAGAAATGACATGTGAAAATCACAAATTTTATACGAAAATTTTAACTAAAAATGGTTAAATAATAGTTGTTGTTGTTGTTGTTGTTTTTCTTTAATGAATTTCATGTCAAAAAAATAATAATAATCATTTTTTTTTCAAAAAATAATGATTAACTTAAAAATTAATGCGAAAATCACATATTTCAAATATTGAACACATAACAACCTTAATTGAGTGAATATTCTTCTCATAAAATGTCAAAGTCGAAACATTACAAGTATAACTACTTAATAGTTACAAAAAATGAGCTTGATTTCCAAGTATAACTTAAATTTAATCAACAATGTCACGTAATCCAAACTCTTCGTCCTCTAGAGTTTCATCATTGTCTTCTTCCACAATATTTTCTGTTTCCTTTTGCTCATTTTCCTCTTCTAATGGATCTTTTATGTCTACATGTCTCCCAATGTATGTCTTTCCAAACATTCCATGTAATGGTGGTTGGGGTTCCTTTGCCTTTTTTGCCACACGTGATTCACTAGAGTCCCCTTTATTCAACCCAATTTTTTGCATTGCATCTGGAAGAAATTGAAGAGCATTAATTCTTTGCTGAATGAAATTGCACTGTATTGGATCTTTTTCAGTTGCAATGCAATTTTTTCCTTTTTGAAGGCAACATGCTAGTGTTATACCTAATTATCGAGCACAAAAGAAATAATGAAGTAAATTAGTACAATGACATATTAATTAAAAAATAACATATTGAAATTCAATTCCATATAATAAAACTTACCTGAGCCAGAAAATAAATCCAGAAACCCAATCTCCTTCATTTGAACATATGTCTATAAGATAGTTAATCAATAATTGTGGTTTTTTGATAAATGTTAACTATCTCTCCTTTTGCTTCTTTGTCTTCATATGTTAGTTTTCTCACAATAGCATCATAAGTCAGTGTTTGGCTATGACTCTTTTCGTCTACCCAATTAAAAATCATAGACATATATCTATCATCTTTTGCCCAACTATCAATATGAATGAACTCGCAATCATTTATAAATAGTTGATCTTCACGGTTAAGAAGATTTGACCTTTGCCTGTAACATGAAATAGTAAAAGTTCAATTAACTTGTACATAAATGAATTTTTCAACATTAATCAAATTTACATTTTAAAGGTTTTACCATGTAAACTGCATCCTTGAATGTGTTTTCCCCTTGAAGCTTGACAATACCATTGCCAATTGTGTGTTTGAATGAAATGTCACAAATCTCCACAATGGTGATGACGTGACTTCTACAAACCCCGCAACCACTTTACTAAGAGCTTGATAAGTATAAGGGTCACTATCATAGTCAATGTTTGGAATATTGAAACCATGGGGAATATATGAAATAACTAGGGCATAATCCCTTTTAGGTATGAGTTTAGCAACGTCTTCACAGTCCCCTTGTATTACTTGATATTGAATAGTGTCTAGCCCATTCCAAATGAAATGAGTAAGAGTTGGATCAAGTTCAACATTCTTAATATGTTGTCTCCTCAGTCTTTCGATCTTTATTTTTTCAATAAAGGTTCTGAAACTATTTGGTGCTCCATTATCATCATTCTTCATCTTTTATAAAATAAACAAATATATGTGTAAGTTATAAATTAAAAATAGTACACAGATGAATAAAAATGAACGTATAAATCAAGATATCTTTTTAAATGCAAGATAAAAAGCTTTTAATGTTGATGTAGAACTTGAATATGGATAGTTGCGTACAACATCATTCCAACTATCTTCATTCAACAATTTAACCATTTGTTCTTGAACTTTCATGTAAACTTTGTGACTGCATAGATAAAGTAACAAAAAGTTAATATAATGATATGTATAACAAATACTACCATAAACAACATGTTTTATTTAAAAGGAAATTATAATCTAGAAATAAATAAAAATAATTCAACAAACTTACTTTTGAAATTCCTCAGATATTTCTTCCAATGATAATTCCCCTGACCTCACACGAGATAATATTGTTTTGACAATTTTTTCATCTTTCACTCGCATTGCTCTCCAAGGTGTGATAGTCATATCTTCTGGAAGCTGCTTCATTTTAGGACCTGATTTACTGCTGCTAAATATAAATGGCTTAGACTTTTTGACCCTTTTATTTTTAATGCCAATGTTTTCCCACATGCTAAAAATATTATTAATCAACTCCCATACATCTCCAGTTTTAAATGCCAACTGGAAAATGTTATTAACACCTCTAAATAAATCACTAATTTTGCTGCATTTTCCACCTTTTGAATTGGTTTTCTCTTCAATTTGATAGCCTATTTCTATACAACATTCATTTCGGAAATCTACAGTAACATTTATCCTATCCCCACCACATTTTTCTTGAAATTCACTATGAATAAATCTAACCCTTTAGATGAAATTCATAGGCATCCTATATTCACTATCTGAATTATGATCCCATGCCACTAACTTTGCTTCTATATCTGATAAACCATCGTAAATGACACAGTTCATTGTTTCAAAACATGGGTTATTAGGATATTCCTCCATCAATTGTCTTTGAGCTTCTACAGAATGGTTCCCCCCAAGCACAAAATAATTGTATTCAAAATATTTTGATTTATCAAATGCTTCTTTGTTGGGAACTTGAACTGGATCAACAAGAAGCACATAACTAACCACATGAGCATATGGATTGTACCTCATCAATGTCTTCAAGTTGTGAACATGTAGATGATGTGGCTTTCTAACTTGATATTGACGTTGTCCTTCACTTGCCTTATAGGTTTGTCTGTCATTAAGCTGAAATGTACGACCACCATCAATTAAGTTCCTCTTTGTCAAAGTCTGTCGAATGACATTTTGTTTTGTTTTGGTAATGCCATCCTTTAAATTAGCTCCTGGTGTAATGATTTATCTGCTTTCTTTTGAAGTTTCACTAGGCTCTTGACAGATGGTAATGACTACTTCAAAATCTTCAACTTTACTTTTCTTCTTCAAAACATTCTCATCATTAACTGTAACAAATTTTTTCTTGAGCATTGTTACTTTTGGTCTTTTACGACTCTTCTCAGTTCCAATTTCATCTTCAGTTTCGGTAACATATGCTTCACCGTTAGTTCCAACTTCATCGGCTTCAAAAGTAACTTGTCTACCCTTTCTAGATTTATCCACTAGAGGCCTTTTTTTCTGATCCCTTGGATGTAGTTTTGTAGCATCATTAATTACTACAACCCAACAGCCACCTCGCGGGAGGGCTGGCAGCCGAGCTGGCACGGGGTGGGGCTGTGGTAGTCCCAGCCCGTGCCACCCCAGCAGCATGCCTGCCCGCCCATGGGGGTTGGGCGATTCCCGCAGCCCACCCCGCGCCACCCCGGCGGCCCTACCTGTCGGCCCGTGGGGGTTGGGCGATTCTCGGAATCGCCCAATCCTCATGGGCCGGACAGGCGGGCAGCCTGTGTGGCACGGTTTGGGGTTGCGGCCCACCTCGTGCTTACCTCGGTGGCCTGCCTGCCACCACGCGCGGGGTTGGTGATTCTCGGAATCTGCCCAATAGCTCACCGGGTGGCGGGCGGGCCGCCAGGGGTGGCGCAGGGTGGGCTGCCACAACCCCACCCTGTGCCACCCCGGTGGCCTGCCCGCCTGTGAGGTGGCTATTGGCTAATTCTCGGAATCGCCCAACAGTCCCCGGGGCAGGCGGGTGGGCAGGCAGCCGAGGTGGTGCGGGGTGGGCTTCCGTTGTGAGCTTTACCGGGCCCACCATGCTCCGAAGAACGTATTAGTTAATTTAGCTCACAAAAAGTATTAATTTAAAAAAAAAAATAACTACTTCATTAAACTTATTTAATATTAAAATTTTCAAGGAAAAAAATTTAACTAACCTTTCAATTGCGAGAATTCTTCGCTGAATATGTTGTTGATAACAATGTAACTGCTCCACAAATTCACTCCAAGTCTTTCAACGAACCTTAGAAAGCCTTGATGTGATGTGAGTAATAGTGATAATGGAATTTATTATATAGGTGAAATTACAGAGATGTTTTACCATACGGTTAATGTGAGATTAATTTGTTTTAAAAAAATTTAACATGTTAATTTTTTTATGGCAACGAAGGAAAATATGATAAAACGAATATTATAGAATTGTTTTACAGCGGGGTGAATGTGGGATTAATTTGTTTTAGAGTGTAT
Organism: Pinus taeda; assembly: GCA_000404065.3. Lineage (NCBI taxonomy): Eukaryota > Viridiplantae > Streptophyta > Pinopsida > Pinales > Pinaceae > Pinus > Pinus taeda. The sequence goes on from APFE030839282.1 coordinate 92,917, forward strand.
TATAAAAAAATATAAAAAATAAAAAAAAAAATAAAAATTCAATTGCTTAGTAAATATTATATTACTTTAACTATTAAAACAATTTAGGTAGAAGTTGGAGTTTACAATTTTAACTTTAAATTTAGTTTACATTTTTCAATAAATTGTAGAATAAAATAATGAAGGAAAATAAATCTAACAAACTTTTTTGAGGGAAATATTTTCGCGAAACTTTTTGGAGGGAAAATTTCATTCTCTAAGCTATATAATATCTTTAGGAGACTCTCCATTTGTATCATTCAGCATCTTCTATTTGAAAGGGATGGATTGTCCTAATAGTGAAGTTTCGATTTATACATCATCAACATCTTCATCACATGACAATTCTATTCAAATTGATGAATATAGCGGGAATTCTTCCATTATGAATAGAAAGTCAATTCTTCCACTTAGTCCTGATCTTAAGGACTATGAGAGTAACACTGATGAAAGAGGGGATGGAGAATTTCAAATAAATAAAGTGTCACAAATTCCACTTAGTCCTAATTCTAAGGACTATGAAAGCAGCAGTGATGATGAGTTTGATGACAAATTTCAAAAGAATGGAGTGTCACGGTGTCCAGTTAGTCCTAATTCTAAGGACTATGAGAGTAACAATGATGAAAAGCATGATAGTGAAGTTCAAAAGAATGGAGTGTCACCGTGTCCACTTAGTCCTAATTCTAAGGAATATGAGAGCAACAGTGTTGAAGAGCATGATGACGAATTTCAAAAGAATGGAGTGTCACAGTGTCAACTTAGTCCTAATTCTAAGGACTATGAGAGCAGTAGTGATGAAGAGCGTGATAACGAATTTCAAAAGAATGGAGTGTCAAATTTCCACTTAGTCTTAATGCTAAGGACTATGAGAGCAGCAGTGATGAAGAGCATGATGATGAATTTTAAAAGTATGGAGTGTCATGGTGTCCACTTAGTCCTAATTCTAAATACTATGAAAGCAGCAGTGATGAAGAGCGAGATGATGAATTTCAAAAGAATGGAGTGTCCCTGTGTACACTTAGTCCTAATTTTAAGGACTATGAAAGCAACAATGATGAAGAGCGTGTGATGAAGTTCAAAAGAATGAAGTGTCATAGTGTCCTCTTAGTCCTAATTATAAGGAATATGAGAGCAACAGTGATGAAGGACAGGATGATGCACTTAGTCTTTCGCTTCTTTAGATTGATACTTGTTCATATCAGTAGCCCAGTCAATTCCAAGGAGCGTAGGGTAGGGGTTGTTGTCATCCATAATTTCTATCACTTCAAAATTAGCCAGTGCACTCAGACTTTCAATATCTACAGTCACCCCTTGCATGCGCCCCATGGGGATGATTTTCTGCTGATTCACCATCCTTAGTTGAATCGAAGACCATTATAACGTAGGTCTCCCCATCTGTTCCTATATGCGCAGCCAGTCTCATCTCCTATCTCATCCTTGTTTTATGCTTACCAATCTTTTGTATTGCATGCAGCTCAGTAGGAGTGTTTCCATCACATCTATTTATGAGCTCCTACAGCCCCTTCACAGCCTTGCTATTGCACAATAGCTTCATTCAGGTTTCCAAGAAGGTTTTAAGCATAGAAGGGTCCATCTCCTGATCAGGCTTATCCTTACTTCCTGAGGTGGAGGCCTCAGCGAAGCTCTTCTTCACTTCCATGAAGGTTTCACATGCGTGCTCCAAATCAAACTCAGTTTCCTTTGTTGGAGCTTTGCAAACCCATGTACTGTCTTCGGGTTGCTTCCCTTTTTCATCTCTTATAGCGACTCCACTTTGGAACACTATATTCATGTTTGGATCCTCTTCGTGCGGCTCATACCTCATCATCTGTAGGTTCTGAGTTGGAAGAGGTGGTAGTGCCCCTTTGTCATGTATCCTATCTATCAACATAGGACAATCTTCCTGTTCATGATCAAACAAAGTGTAATACTTGCATGATGGATGTGTTGGGTTAGTACAATCGCGGACATAATGTCCTGGTCCTCCGCAATTGTAGCAGATCAACTGTCCCCAACCTCTACTAGGTCCTCCTCTGCCTCGGCCTCATCCGCGCCCCTGAAATCATGTCTGCGCCATCCTTGCACTCTGGTCAGGGGATCACATTTCAGCCTGAACCCTATAGGCAAGAATTCTATCCATCATCAACTCATAGCTTTTTCAGTTGTGCTCATCATTCCATACCAATCTATAGAAGTTCTAGAATAGTTGTTGCGGTGTCTATACAAACTTCTGCAACAAATGACCATTATTCGTGTCATGTTTTCCTGCTACCTGACATATAGCACACCACAATGCAGACCCCGCACTCGGTCCTGCTTTAGCTTCTGACCTCAAAGGCATAGGTCCTCCTCTTGCAAGGTAGTTCGCAAATACCAGACAATAGTCTTTGTCATCCCCTTGACTCTTGCATTTCAAATACCATACCTCTTCGTGCACCTTTGGTCAGACTATTTTGTCCTGCTTCAAGCTTTTCATCTCAAGGCAAAGATTTTTCAACTGCACATGGATCTGTTGAACCCCTAAATTTGGATCCTGCATCAATGTTTCATGCAGCCTCATTGTAATCTCCAAGGCCTATGCCTAAATTTTTTTCTTCTGTTGTGACATCGCAACCCTTAAGTGTGGCAGGAGAGAAGCCACAAACCATTCGCGATGCTTTCTATCTATTAGGTTCATGTTAGCTTCATGGATTGTACACTTCAACCTCTGATCGAGTTCCCAATGTGTCTCGCCTGTTTGCATCACGATTTATTTGACCCCTACAATCACTTGTGATTCAGATTTAGGCCTACTGAATTATTTATTCAGTGCCATTTGGATGTCTGCTACTCCAACATTCGAGTTATCATTAGTGTACTTAATATACCAGGTTAGCATGCAATCCTGCAGAACGCTAACAATTGTTGTCTTCTTCATGTTATCATCTATAATGCCCTCAGCTTCCCATACAACTTTTACGATGAACCAGAATTAGTCTGGGTCCTCATACCCCAAGCCTTTGAACAAAGGCATCTTCACTGAATCTTCCATACTGAACTACAGTGGAGGCGGAGGGGGTACAGGTGAAGTCGTAGGTGATGGTGGTGAAGCTGGAGGTGGTGTGGGTGGAGGTGGTATTCGAGGAAATCCTTTCCTTATTAACTGAATAGCACTTCACGGAGAAACCTGCGTTATTCCCTCGTCGTCACCTCATGGAGGTGAAATCAACGGACTATATTTAGGACGCTTTTTTCCTTCATTTCTATAAGTTATTTCGCTTCGCGTAGCCCCAAAAATCAAGGTAGTTGCATAACCAATTTTTTGCACAATAACATTTCAATCTAGGTATTCAAATATTTCAAATACTTACCTCACGGTCCTTTGAAAAATTGTCGCTCCACCTAGTTATAGCCAACAAGGTGTTGACCACAAATTCAATTTCAAATCCTCCTATGATGCAATCGAGCTAATGATCGATAGCACGAGTGATCTTATCTGTTGATGCTTCCAACCTTCGCACTAGCTTTGGGGTCCACACAATAGGACCATCAAGTTTCCACCTTCCTTGGCTATCTGCTAGCTTCGCGATTCACTCATATAGCTCAATCAGAAAGGAGAAAAAAAATATCTCGTGGATCTCTATATACAGGTACTTGTCTAGCCATTGTTCCCTTGTCAGCTGCGGGTTTCTGTTCTCCTGCACTGCAAACTTGTGGATCTTCCTATCCAAACAGTCTCCAATCTCTTTCTTAGTCGGATTCCAGTGATACGACATCACACATCTCTTATGTAGATTCTTATCCCAGAAACGAAACCCTTTGTTGGCTTAAGGAGGACAAACCTAGGTTCATCGTTAATTAGCCAAACAAATCCCTACACTACTGGCCCTTTTGGCGCCAGCCCGCTGAACGCGGACCGAAGTCTCACTCGAAGCAGTATGGGGGGATGCTGGAACCAAGTTTCTACACCCTAAGATGTTCATGATGTCGTTTTATTCCCTTTATTCCTGCCTTCATGCAGATCACTTAATTCTAGGGCTTGTCAGACAATCCCTCTATCCGTTCGTCAATACCTCCGCGAAAGGGTACGACTAACCTTCACATAGCCCTAACCCTAGATCTAGACACTTTCACGCTATTAAGGCAGAGTACTGTGCAGATTCCTAAACTAGTCTAAGCATCTTACTTATCTTATTAGATACTCATAGTTAGCACCGCATAAACAGATATTCTTATATGCGTTCAGTTATCCAACATAATCATACACATTCACACATCACATAAGCATCATAAAGGAAATTCATACATAAAATGATAAGATGCATTAATCGGTACAAAGACACAGAAATTGTAGAATCCTTCTCTTGATTAATCTCTTCCAAGTGATTATAGACTCTATCCACCCTGTGCACATAGCTACAGGGGTCCGCGCACTTAACTGCGGAATTCTACCTAAGGCCTCTGCACACTTAGCTGTAGAGCCTCTACCTACGCTACAACCTGAAACTTAGACTTCTTACTTCAGAGCTATGACTCTCTTACCTTGTGTGTCATTGACTGATTTCTCTAACTACTTAGAGCTTATCTCTTTTTACACAATCCCATGGTCTGCGGACCATGGGTAAATCTCTTACAGCCGAATTTACTTTACAAAACTAAGGGCGGAAAACCCTTTATGACTTATGACACCTACACGCTCTGCGACCACAAAATGCGAAGTCTTTACAGGTTTCTTACAAAAATTTGCTCAAACATGGGCTTTTAGCCCTAAAATTGCCTTTGGGGATCCCACTCCCAACATACATTATCCTATGTGGAAAGTCAAAATGGATTTATGAAGAGGGAACTCCAATTTAGGCAATGTTATATTTGGATAAAGTGGGTTGCATTATTGAAGGAGAAAGGTATATATGTCATGGTTGCTAAAGTTCCCTCTTGATATGTTGCAATCATCCTTCCCTTTTGTAAAATAGAAGAACAATTACTTTAATCATTGGTCAGAGTTTGCAACTGTATATTTGTGCCCATGTTGAGCTAATGGTGCCTTTTGGAAATCATTTACATCCTTTTATATGGAGTGATCTGCTTGTTTGTTCCAAGCTAAAACAAAGTTTTTTTTCTTGGGAATTGGATGAAAAAACCTTCTTTTTATGATCTAAAGAATGATAAACCTTGTTTGCAGGTGTAATGCTGGGGGTTAGATCTTGTATAAGAATTCAATATAGATAACAATGGTAATTGATGCCTTACTTTCATGCAAAGGGTATATCCATATCTCCATTTCTTTGTTTCCTAGTTAAGAAATCATTAAATACCATATTACAATATTGAGATTGTTGAGTCAATCTATGCATATACACCTTGTAGTGTGCTCAAATAAAGAAGATATTTACTCATTTGATCGAAGTGCTAATGTATTAGTTAATGAATAAGTTGTGTTGAGTTGATAGCAAGCAATTTTTTTGTGGTTGCAGTTTCCAATACATGGGGTATGTGAAGTAATTGATATGGAGATAGGTTATTGAAAGAAAAAACATCTTTTGATTCCCAATGGAAAATAGTGGCAAGAAAATCCTTGCAAGCCATTTTGAAGATAGATATTTTTGTGTATTACCAAGAATAAAGAAGAAAATTCATTTATGCAAATTATTTGTATTGATAAGATGCATGGGCTATAAATCCCAGGTTTATATATTATCCCTTCTAGGATATTCTCTCCCGGTTTCTAGGAATTCCACACACCCTGGAAATGGATTAGAATTGATATTTTATATCACCTTTAGAAAATGAGGAATTCTTGTGAAACCATATATTTTACTTGATATGGTGACCCTCTAATATGTTCCCATCTATATCTACAAATTTATGTACAACCAAAGAAGGTGGAAATGGAGGTGGTGCATCTATGTCAACATATGGAATATTAGACCATTATATCATGTACCATGAATATAGTGCTTCCCAAAAGGTACTCTACCACTCCCTTTTCACATTTAAGAGCTTCCAACAATCATTGGTCTTAACATTGAATAGGATGAGTAGTAGACAACATCAACAACCATAAGGATTTCTCCCCATGCTAGGACAATGTAGAGATCACAAATCCATAATGGAAATGATGGATTTTTATCTTATTTAATATTTGTTATTCATTATCACATACATGTAGCAACACAACAAATCAGACATAAGAGGAGGCGAAGTCATATCAAGCACACATACTAAACCCACAACCAATAAACCATTATGTTAGAAGAAGAGCCACTACATCTATGTACGCATGCATTTGTGGTAATTTGGGACTTATATTTATTGAAGGGGGGTCCAAAAAGAACATTAAGAGTTGATAAGACATTCAAGATTTATAACATATTAACATTTTAAGTGGAATTTAAGGGATTGAAGTTCACAACCCATATATGAAATGATAGAATATTGGTTAGAATACAAAGTTCAAAGAAGGACTCTTACACAAATTTTAACATGGAATATTAAGGCATGAACCTAGAAGAAGATTTTCAAATTGGATGTAAAATATATTCCAAGACACTAAATATGGTACCACTACGTATCATTACACCATTTAATATTCACTATTGAATATCGCATACACATACACCTACACAACATGTCCCGCATAGGAGGGAAAACTTAAGAAATCACAATTGTTTACATGTAACCAATCAACCATTATGTTATTAGGAGACCCACTAGTGACCTTTGTGTACACCTATGTTCATAATATTTTAGGACTTACATGAGTTGAAGAAGGGATGTAAAAGTAAGAATAGAAGTTGAGAATATATTTGAGATTTATTCTCATAACATTCTTGATAACTGCCATTGTCTTTATTAGTGTCTATGGAAACAATATATGCATAAAATATAAGGTTTTCATTCTTGGTAAATAAAATAGGAGAAATGTAGCTACCATGTATAATGTTGTAAAACAATTTTAAACTTATACGTTACATTTGACTTATTTAGAAGAACATGAAGAAAACATGATAGGTGTTGGGGGTAACCAAATAGGAGGAATAAAAAAAATGAAAATAATTGTAGGGAACATTAGTGAAATATTATATAAATTATATATATAATATAATTATATATATATATATATATATAATTTTCTCTCATATGGGGAGATGACTGTAGTCTGAAATGAAACTTGGATATATTATCTTAGACATTGGAAAGGATGAGAAAAATATTAATTTCAATAGAAAAAACACCTATATTCATGTTGTGAATCATGTTGCATATAATGAGATAGGAAAGCACTGAAATACCAATTGTCAAACCTTGAAAGTTGGATTTAGAACCTTTTCCTGTCAAAAAGTAACACATAACATAATTTGTTTTCTCCTCCTTGGACATCCAACTAGATAGCATCCTTATTTGATCAACACGTAACATGTTTCCAATATCCTCCACTTTCTATCTTTCCCTTTATTCATCTCCATTCTTCAGGTTGGTGGTCATTGGTCATTGGGATTGGGACCCTTTCATCCTCATCCTTGAGTCTCAGCCCAGAAAACCTTTCCCTAAAGCTTGATACAACTAAAATAAATATAAACACATAAGAAAGCCAGATTGGAAGAAAAAAATAAAATGCAAAATACAACCAAGACATTTGATTAGCACATGGGAAAAATCCTAGCATGAGATCTACCTCAAGTTCATTAGCCATCTTCCAGTTCCTTAAGCACATGATTCTTCATCTAGAAAAGGATGTCTTGTATTGTCTCAACCCTAATGAGTGATAAATTGACTCATCATTAAGAGGTAATGGAAATTTTCAAAAAAAATCTTGGGATCTATGTTGTGTGCCCAAATCAAAGAAAATCATAAGAAATAAAAGGTGCACCAGAGGGGTGGAAAAAGCAAGGAAAATGTACATCATGCCTCCACGATTAATTCCTCCTTACATTTATATGCTTGGTATGTTGTACCTTCACCAGCTAGTCTCATGGCTATGACACCTTTCCCTAAAGTCCTTCCCACTTTCCAACCACCATTTCATACATAGCTATGGATTGATGGGCTAACTTGGGACCTGTCACTTCCCCTTAAGGGTTCTAAACACCTAATAGGGTTATCCATCTAACCTTCCCTAACAGAAGGAGGGAATCTATTTACAGGATTTGATCTAATTAAACATTTGAAGGTGAGATTGGTGTGAAGTATTATTATACCCCTGACATTAGGTATGGTCCACTATGATTCAGTTATGGTTATTTTCTATAATGATTGGTGATTCAATTGATTTTGGGTAAGGTTTTGTTAAGTGGTTTTGTTATAATAGTAGTGACCTTTGGAGACATGATTATCACTTCGTTTAGCAACATACCAGATGCCATTTTTCCCATTTCAAAGAGTAGATATGAATTTGTCGATGTAGCATTTCCCACCCAAAGAAGAGCATTGGGCTACTTGATGATTTCACATGGTAATAACAATCAGAGGTACCCTAGATACTAAGCTGCTAAGCCTGTGAAGCTTGGTGTTGGATTTATAGGTTAAGTGCCCAATGCACCTAAGATGCCCTCAAGTTGTCCTTGACACTATTTGATTGGCGTTGCTTTCTCCAAAGCATGAATGATGATGTGTATCCTTGAGATGATAGGCGAGGGCTTTCAAATCACTATTTTCCCTCAAGGATTGAGTAGGTTGGTGTGATATCACCCCACTTTCCCTTTAGAGGGTGACATTGGGAATTTTAGTGATGGCATATTGATTTGGAGGCATGCTCATGGTCTTAGAGATACTTCTTGGAGTATTTAACACTCACTAGCCCATTTGATACTTACTTATGGCATTTAGAGCCCATTTGGAGGATGACATCATAGTGGAGGAGTTTTTCCTCCCACATGTGTGGGCATTTTTAGCATCTTTTGTTATGTTACTATGAGGTTAGTTTGTAACCTCACTCTTGTGGAATACTCAAAGTAAATTGGTAAATAAGATTTTTACGTATATTATTGTAAAAATGAGTAAGATAAGCCTCATATAAATAGGAGCACTCACTCACTTCATTTCATCATCTTGCTCACACATTCTTCAGTCTTCTCTCCAAAGAGATTGTGAATTAGTCGTTTTCAATACATTGGGAAAGATATAATTTTCTATGGTGTGAATTTATTGTGGCATGATATTTTGCATGGAGATTTTTTTTTGGGATTGAAAGAAGTGCTTATTTGGTGAATTTTATAAGTTCAATGCTTTATCTTTGACATTTTTCATATTATATGTGTGAAGTAGGGTTTCCATTTATGTCATGACAAAATGTTGAATTTATATTGAAATCTTGCTCTATTATTGCATGCAAAATTGTTCTCTTGGAAGCCTGTAAGGAAACTCTAATTGTGCATTCCTTATATTATTTTCTCCACTCACAAGAAAAATAGTTAGGGTTTTGAAAAATGGATGCCCTAGTCATCTCCCCTTACTCCATTAACGTCTCTTGCAAAACATTTAGCCCTAAAAGTCTCAATTAAACCCTTTTAGGATAAGGCACTAATCTTTGTTGTGTTGATAAGCCATAAAGTTTATTTAATTTCTTCCTCTTTGCTTGTTCCTAGACATCTAGGGTTAGTTGCTAGCGTTTTTAGGGCAATTTTCTACATAAAAGTGAATTTGTGTTGGTTGCTTTTGGCTCATAATTTAGGAATTGAATCTATAAAGAATATGAAGGCAGAATCTAGAATAGTGCATGATTAATCCCCCCTTTTTAAGGATAATGTCACACTTTCTTGTTGTTTATGCATACATTTCCCATAAAAATCAACTTCTTATCCCTAATCCTAGTTTCTATTGGAAGGCCATTGTTGTTATTTGTTGATCATCATCAGAAAGTCGTTTCGTTATGCTTCTATAAGACATAGTGCACCTTATTATTCCATATCAACCAAACCCTTACTTATAGCAACCTTATCTTTGGTCTAGACATAGAGTATTTGAACCTTGGTAGAGAACATTTACACCTTTCTAGGCTTTGTCAGTACTCTGGATATACAATTCATCCTTCACCTTGAGCCATATCCTTTAGGTGATCTATTGATGACTCCCTTGTGGTTAATACCACTAAAGAGTAGGAGAAATGTTTTTGAGGTGACAATGGCAACCCTTTCTATTATTGTTGAGGTTTGGCCCTGCGTAGTGAGGATTGGCACTAGGCATGCTAGATTTTGTGGAAACATGAATCATACAAGAAGTTGTTTTTTGGGTTTTCCCTTTTAATAGATAGTCTCCCATGTTTCATGGAATTTCACACAACATGTCAATTGATTAGAATTGATACTTTATATCATTGTTACAAGACAAGAGATGAAAGTGTTTCACAAATATATAACACGATATGTATTTTATTTGGCATGATGACTCTTTAATATGTATGCTTATGTATCTGCAAACTCAAGTGTGAACAAGAAAGGTGAATATGGAAATGGCACATGTATGTTAACTTATGGATTATTGAACTTATGCATTGTGTACCATGAGTAGAGTGCTTCATAAAGGAAACACTTTGTTGCTCACTCTACACACACTAGAGCTTTCAACAGTTATTGTCCCCAATAAAAAAACAATTGAGTCTACGTAATAAAAAAGCAGAAAAAAAAAGATGAAAAGATTGACACTTCTAAATTTGGGAGAGGTCTCTCTATTTCAAAAAATTCATTAATATTCTTTTAACCATACTTAAACCAAAATGTCAAAAAATAATATACGAGAATTTGTTACAGTTATAGCTTAATTTTAGGAAAAAAAAATAGGCCTCACCTTAGAGACAAAGACCTTCCCAACAAACAAGGATGAGTTCCCACAAATTTTCCGTGTGGTCTTACCAAATGCCTTCATTACTTTCTTTACTAAATGCCTTCACTACTTTCACTTATTCGTATTGTTTTTTACATCGACCAAGATCTAGTCTTAAAACTTTTCAATCTTGATGTCCATCTTGACAACTTTTAATAATTGTAGAATTGAGGCTTTTGTGATCCATCATATTTATAAGAAGAGCTTCGGCGTAAATCACATGAAAAAGACCTTTGTCAACGCGTTTTGAACCAACTAGTGTGGTTCATCGTCAGGACAAGTTGAAGAAACATATCTGGCCTAGCATGTTAAGTAGACTGGGCAGAGACTCCAACGGCTACATAACGGCTAATTAACGGCTAATTTTGACTCTAGGACCAGGTCCAAATTATATTACTAAATTTAATTTTTTTTATTTTTTAATAATCTTAAGATTAATAATATATTATTCTATTTCTCTAAATAAGTAAAATTAGGTACAATTAAGATTAGCAACAAAACTAAAATAATTATAAAGGTTATTACAATTATATAAATGATTAATTTAATAATATCCATTCTTAGTCAAAAATTAATAATGGTAATCGGTTGTTAGGATAGAAATAAATAAGTACTAATATTATTAAGATATGATTTTAATGGTAAGTTTCCAGCCTTAAATTATTCATTTATTAATTTATCTATTAAATCTAAATATAAATTAGTTTGTTAAGGTAAACGAAGAGAATTAATAATCATGATGGTTATTTTGAAAAGTTAAGTTAATTTGTATTTAATTTATTAGTTAATAATACTATTATAAATATCAAGAAAATCTAAAAGTTAATAGGATTGTTTATTAAATGATTTAATTCTTGCATAGAATATATATAATATTATTAGGATACTAATGTAAAATAGTTTTAAGATAAGAGAGATATCTAGACATACCATACTTTTTTAACGTTAATTTAAAGAGATGATTAGATACATAAATAAATAAACTAAAATAAAATAGTAGTAATAATAATTTAGTAAAGATAAAAATTTAAATGTAAATAAAATAAATAAAATTTGAACCAAGAATAAATAATAACTAACTACGCAATGATAATAACCTAATGAATGCATTAAATAATAAAATAACCAAGCAGGCGAAGGCCCCCCATCCATGTAAGAATCATACAACTGAATAAAATCAAATTAGAATAATAACTGAAATTATATATATATATATATATGAAAAAATGCATATATCTAAATTAAGTACGAATGATAAAATTAATAATAATACTCATAAACCCGTAACTGAGAATATACAATCTTCCGCTATATATATCTATATACAAATTTATATAATAGAGGAGATTATACTATACGACCAGAAAGAAAACAACCTGGAAGAGCGACAAAGAGACACAGGAGGCGAAGGACAGGAGAAAAACTCAAGGAAACCCTAGAGCAAGGCGAAAGAGGAAGAAACCGAAGGCCTCAGGGGGAACGATGCAAGCACAACAGAAGAACGAAGGGGCAGGGGGGGGGGAAGAACCACTAAGAAGACAGGCCGGGGATCCAACACCTACTTACCTTCCAGCCATCATCTCTGTTGAGATTGTTAGGCCTTTTTTCAATTTCTATAGCTTCCCTTAACTTCCAATGATGGAACTGAGCCACCTTGGCAATAACCTTGGCCTCCTCTATACAGACATGATCCCTGGTCTTGCCCACATGCTCTGCTAAGGCTGAAGACTTAGTTCTCCCATGTCTCAGGTCATCTGCATGTTCGCAGATTCTTTGCTGGATGGAGCGCCCTTTTTCTCCTATATAGAGCGTCCCACATGAGCAAGGAATCAAATAAACACCCTTCATGTCCATAGGGTTAACAGGATCTTTCAACGACCGAAGGGAATTACGAATGGTTTTGAGGGGCCTGAAGGTTGAGGGAATATCAAACCTTCTGAGGATCCGAGCAATCTTGTCTGTGGTCCCCTGGATATAGGGAAGATGGACACCTAGATGGCGTTCCTTGGGCTCTTTCTTCTTAAACGCATTTCTAGAGGCTTTAAGGAAAGCTCTCCGACCTAGGTGCCTACTATATCCATTTTCCACAAAGACATCAAGGAGGTGGGATCTCTCTCTCTCCAGGCTCTCATTATCTGAAATCCTGAGGGCATGAGTAGCCAGGGTGTTAAGAACACCCATCTTCTGAGCAGGAAAATGGTGGGAATCGGCGTGGAGATACTTCTCCGTGTGCGTTTTCTTACAGAACACAGAGTGGGAGAGAGAGCCGTCCTCCTTCCTAGAAATAAGAATATCCAGGAAAGGGAGGCTACCATTGACCTCTTTTTCCATGGTGAACTTAATAGCTGAGGACTGGCCATTGAGGTGATTAAAGAAATGATCCAGCTCCTCATGGCCATGGGACCAGATGACATTAGTGTCATCTACATACCTTTTCCAAAGCTTCGGAAGGAGACGAGCCGAGGCTAGAGCTTTGGCCTCGAAATCTACCATAAAAAGATTAGCCACAATTGGGGAGAGGGGGGAACCCATGGCAACACCACAGTTTTGCTCAAAGAACTCACCTTCAAAACAGAAGAACGTGGAAGTGAGACATACCTCAACTAGATGAGCGGTATCTGGATCTGTTAGGCGATAGATCACTTCCAAGGCCTCTTTTATAGGGATGCAAGTGTACAAGGAGAGCACATCAAAGCTCACAAGAATGTCGTCCGGATCAAGCCTAATATCCTTGAGATCCATGATGAAGGATGCAGAGTCCTTCACGAAGGACTCAGTGCGTCCAACCAGGGGTTTAAGCTTAAGAGCTAGAAACTTGGCAAGAAGGAAGGTCAGACCACCGATGGTGTTGACAATAGGCCTCAGAGGCACCCCTTCCTTGTGAATTTTAGGCACACCATAGATTCTAGGAGCAATGGGATTGCTCTCAATGAGCTTGCGGGATAGGGAACTCACCAAGCTACTAGATTTGATGGCGAGAGCCACTGCCTTAGAGATTTTCTTAAGTTGAAAAAATAGTTTTCTTTTTTCTTTTTTTACCTCTAAATTTTGATGATGTAATCTAATCTTATTTTATTATTTCCACTATTATTTTATAATATTCCTTAGGATGCCCATTTTAGACCTCAAAATTTCTCTAATGTGTATTTCCATTTACAAAAAGAGAGTGAATTGACCTCACCTTCCAACCAGGTTTTTTCTCCCAAAAGGGTTTCCCGGGTCATATTATGTGTCAAATGTCTGTGTGAGATTTTACTTCGTTTTTCTCTATTTTCTACATAAATTTAAATTTTCATGCATGCACTATTAATATTAAATCTATAGATCCATATATATAATAAAATTGTAATAGTGTATAATTTCATATTTTAAATATAATTTTATTATATATGTTGTGATGAACTATCCAGTGGAATATCCACGACAGTTTGTGAATCATGACGAATTTTTTTATAATAGAAATAATTGGCAAGGAAAATAGTTTGATACATGTTGGTGTAGTCCTGCATTCAGTTAGACATTCATTTTTACAGAGGGATTGTTTCTCATTCCTTGGATGAACTTGTTATTTAAAGAATTATTGAGATGATATCATTTAATGACGTCAACACAACTTCTAAGCTTTTCTTCATGATGACCATTGGTGTCTCCCTGAGAATTATAGGATTCTCTTGTATAACCAAGTCTAGATTTATCTTGTGGTGGCCTTTGGGAGCTAAGAATGACATCCAAGGTTTGGGAATTCTTCAATTTCTTGTTGGCTTTTTCCAACTCTCTTTTTAAAGATGTTACTTTAGCTTCCATTTTTTTTACAAATTTCTTCCTTTTCCTTTAGTTTATTGTTCAATACTTCCTCTCTTCTTTTGGATTCTTCTTTCTTAGTTTTGAGAGCGATAATCTCCTAAGATAACTCTCCATTATTTTTCCTCAACCTCTCATTTTCTTCTATGGCACTAATCAAAAGTTCATCCATATTTTCTTGTGCTTATTATGAACTTTCATCTTCTTCTTTTGGATTATTGTTTCATTTGTAAACGCCATGAACAATACTTCTCTAATTACAACATATTTGTCTTCATCATCAGAATCATCACTATATTTCTTGGAGAATAAATTCTTTTCTCTTGAGCCTCTCTTCTTGAAACTTTTTTTCTTGGTTTCTTCTTCATCACCATTGTCATCTTTGAAGGGACACTTGGTTGAATAATATCCTATTTTACCACATCTAAAACAAATGAGAGCTAACTTACCTTTGATTTTGGATATTTTATTAAACCTTTTGAAAATTTGTGCCATTTCAGTATTAGAATCATCACTGCTACAATCACAATTCTTCCCTTTTCCTGATGACTTTGATGCCTTGAATGCAGCTTCCTTATGAGTTGAATTTCCTAACCTCATATCATATTTTGTGAGGACTCCATGAAGTTCATCCATTGATAAGTTATCCAAATCGTTTAGTTCTTCTATGGCACAAACTTTAGCATCAAAATAGTCTTGAAGAGATCTTAAAATTTTTAGACAAATATATTTTCCTTAACAGCTTCACCTAGCCCTATGAGAGATTTAACCACTTCATCTACTTGGAGAAAGAAAGAAGAAATATCTTCTTCATCATTCATCTTGAGACTTTCAAACTTCCTTCTAAATTTTTGGAACTTTTCCTTTTTGACCTTATCATCTCCTTCATAGATGTTGATACGCTTGTCCCACATTTATTTAGATGATTCACAATTCATAACCTTGGTGAACTCTGAATATGACAAACCAGTTGTTATAGAGTTCGAGACCTTAGCATTTGCCACATGTTCTTTCTTTCCATCTATGTCTTTGGTAGAGGAGATGGGATCTTATATCCATCTTTAACTAATTATCGTACTTCCACTCCAAGAGACATCAAACAAAACTTCATCCTGGTTTTCTAAAAAGAAAAATATGTTCCATCAAATAGGGAGTCTTAGTTGCTTCCTTATTAGCCATTGTGAATAAAAAAAACTTCTTCCAGCTATTAGGTTAATCTCGAAGAAGCTAGCTCTAACACAAATTGTTGGAAATACTTGGGGGATGAATCAATATTTCTTACAATTGTTATATTATGCTAGTTAAGATTTTTTCACAATAGGAAGCACAAGATATACCAAAACACAAGAAACAAAATAAAAATAGTTTATATTAAAATAATTCAAATGATGAGGACACCAATCCTCAAATTATGGCTCCAACCATTACAAAATCTTCAATTATTACAAGGCTCCAACATTTATAAATGCCTTAGTTCTTTAAGGCTTCAACCTTGAATGAGGACACCAATCCTCTTAATCAAATCCAAGCATCAACCTAGTCTATATGAGGACACCAATCCTTTGATGCTCCAACCTATATAATCACTATCACTACAACAAAATAGGCCATTAGCACTGCAAATAGCACAAGAATCCAATGTTTCTGAGCACGTGAATTGGCTTCAAGCGACGTCACAAAATCTGGTGAAAAATAGCATGTTCACATGGGCACCTTGATTTGCACCAGGAATAGCACTAGAGATAGTGCCAAGAATAGTGCCAAAATTTATTTTTTCCATTCTTGCTTTCATTGTTGCGTCCATTTGTACTTCTAGGTTTTCTCCTTATTGTGCTTCATGTTTTGCTTCCGGTATGGCATCAAAAATAGATCTTTTTTAGCTTCCTAAATAACGTCAAGTTATGCTTCCATCATAACATCAAGTTTTGCTTCCAATATGGCGTTGCTTGTTGCATATAGCTTTGCTTCCATTATAGCATATTATTTAGCTTCTAATATGGCTTCCATTATAATGTCTTTTGTTACTTCTCATATTGCTTTCATTATTGCTTCTTGGTTTTCTACCTAAATTGATTATTTGTTTGCTTCTTTGGGAACACCAAGTTTGGTTTCTAATATTACTTCCATTATTACTTCTTTGGTTGCTACCTAAATTGCTTCTATTTTTCTTCTCAAGTAATGCCAAGTTTTGTTTCCATAATGATCTAGGAAGATCCTCAAAATGCTCAAAATTCAACAGTCTCATATGCTCATGAAACCAGTGCTAAGTCAAAGAGCTCGTCGCGCTAATTCCAGTGGTATATTCAATTTTCAAAATGGCCTTTGTATGAGAGATAAAATGCGTTCTGAAGTTTTGTCCAAACAAGCAAAAAAGTGGGGGGCGGAGCAAAGTGGCAACACCAGAGCAGGACAAGTGGTAGTGTCAGAGTAGGGCATGTGACAACGCAAGAGTCCAATCTCGTTTTGACACGTGGTAGCAGGTGGTGCACCCACAATTCAAACTACCAAGTGGAGAAGTCATGGGTTGAACCCGCGACAACCAGGCCGACAATGAAAAATATTACCAATAGGCCACGAATCAAGTTTATTAAGCATGGAAGTGAGTTTATATTTAAACAATGGTTATAATGTTATGGTGGGAAAGGGTTGACGGAACTCGCCATATCTGGTAGGCCCGCTAAACCCTCAAATTGTTTTAATGTGCATCCAATGGTGCCTCCAAACATAGCGTTACCATATATATATTTCATACCATGTGTTGTAACTATATGCCACGGGGAGGTTACACATATATGTCTGTTGGTCTATGTTAAGACTTTTTTATAACCTGATTCCAATGTTACATCATATTATGGATGGCACGGGGTTTTATGTCTATTGTAAAACTATATGATATAGTTTTAACACTATATATGAAATATAGTTGTGCCAAACTCCAATGTATTTCTATGTAATGCCAAGAAAATCTCGGGAGGTCCATGGATTTGACCCTAGAACCTCCCATGGGCATTATAAAATACTTAATCATTGTGCGAATGGCTAGGGAGATATAAGGAGTCGAATTGGTATTTGTTTTATTAGTGCCTATAAATGCCTCTTGAGGCATATCTCAGCCAATATTGGGCCTTTTTGTAATCTGAAAGTTGCGTTGGAAAGCTGAGGAAGAGACCTTTCAACTAACAGTAGACATTGAAGCCTGTGAGTAGATTCTAGAATGGTGAATTTTGATGTAAAGATACTTTATGAGCATTTTCATACATCATAGGCCCATTGGAAGTGGACCTGGAGATGTAGTCTAGGAGGGGCGAACTTCTTCATCAAATTTGATGTGTTTGCTTCTTCTTTATGTTGTTCATGGTTGATTTCAGATTTCAATTTTTCAAATTTAAGGAACTGTTGTGCCCTACAACAACCCCCCGTTTCATATCATTACTATTCCAAAACCATAATATGAAATGGGTCCCTTTTAATTTTTTGTTTTTAAATTGGTATCAATTTAAGTTCTTTTCTAAAAAGGCCTAAAGAAATGAAAGAAAACATAACCAAAAGGCCTCTCCAATAAACCAATCAAAACACCTTAACGTAAAACGATTTACCTTTTGTCATTGCGATAAAGCGATCGCAAGATCGCATATCGCAATGACAAAGGGAACACAACTTGGGGACATTTTGATTTCCGCCGATGCGAAATCGCTATCGGGTATTGGTGAAACATAAAGTAACACAATTAAGAGCCCCTTGTTCCAATGCGATGCGATATCGGCAATCGGCAATCAGCAATTGGCGATAATGGGAAAACATAAATAAGCTCCCTCTTGCGCCGATGCGATGCGATATCGCTATCGGCGATCGGCAATTCACCATGCACACATTCTTAAGCGCCCCACTCACTACTCCCGACGCGATGCGATATCGCTATCGGTGATAAGAGATTCCAAATGGAACCAAAACAATGACTAATGCTTTTCCCGACACCCGATTGCGAAAAGGGCAAAAGCGCAGTTTTCAAAGTAAAATCATAAAGGCAGTTTAATACGATTTATTCGTAATTAAGGCACTATCTTTCGAAAAGTCGCTCATCTGCGTTCAACCGCCAAATCGTCCAAGGCATGCTTCAAATAAATCATTCGGCCATTAACCGAAGCGACTGGTATTAATGAGATTGACAGGCCTTAACGGCCATTTAATGAAAAGAGCAAGCTTGCGATCTATTCACAGATTTGATCCGAAGTCGTCTTAATTCAATCGATCACCATGAATTTATCAAGACATATATATACCTCAGTCTATTCGATTCATGTTATTGTTTCCTGTATTACGCCTATCTTTCTCTCTGTGCAGAATTCTTCCACAGAGACAGATTTGAGTGGGATGGGAAAGAAGTACAAAAAGACTACAATGCCTTCCGCTTCGCCAGTGGCAGGGCAATCTGTTATTGATCCAGGCAGTAAAAAGAAAGGGCTTATAGCAGATAGTACGTGCCTGGGACTTACCAGAGCCACTTGGCAAGGAACATATAATTTGATTGAAGCCGAAGAGCCGAGGGTGATGGGAATCCAAGTCTCATGCGACAGTACTAGAAAATCTGAGGCTAATCTAAAAGACTTGGCCAATTCCTTTCTTCATAGAATAGCGGCCCGGGAGAAAATTCTCCCATATACGGATGTGGTAAGGTGGGCAATTCAAGAGATCCCAATTACCGACAGAATGTTCAGCACTGCAGATGGGAGGATTTTCGGTTCTTTTCGAGCCGAAGACTTAAGGCAAATGTATCATTCGCCAGCAGAAGAGAAAAAGTATAACACGGCATTCCTGGAGAAGTTCCGAGCAGAAAATGAGACCGAGTCGGAACCAATTCGAGGCTGGAGACAAAATCCAGCAAAGCACAAGCACGAATCCTCAGGTAAGTACTCAGTCGACTCTCTATGTTCTCCTTACTGCTATGCTGGGATTATGATGTGTAGACTATGGGGATTACATGACTCCGCCAAT
>APFE030839282.1:114471-152037 GCA_000404065.3 Pinus taeda
ATTTAACTGCCGTAGCAAGTTGGTTTGGAGAAGAGAAGTTCACCTATATTAGAGTTTTTGGCAGTCAGGCCAAGCCCCATGTGCTTCCACTATACATCCCTGATAAGTTACTTGCCAGGGAAGTAGCTTATCAAATCAATGCCGATGGGGTTACTCAGACCTTGAAAAAAGAAAAGAAGCATGTTTGGCCCTCCTTTCCCCTGCGAATTGGTATTTACACTTTGCATGATATCAAACATGCAGAGAAGGAAGCTGGGAAGATAAATTCGCTGACTCTAGCCACTCTGCCAAGCAGGCAGTATGATCCAAGGAAAATCGCTTACAATGCGCTCGACCAGGCCAAATTAGCCAAGGACGAGCACAAAGAAGACAGATTCGAGGATTTGTTTGCATCGGCCGAGTCGCTATATCAAGTTAAATCGCTTGCCAGAAGTGTATACAACGATGAGGGACTAGCCGAATTTAACAGAATTAGAGAACAGAGGTTGCAAACTCTGCCTCTAGATCTGTTAGCAACTACTCCAACGACGACAAGATCAAGCGAGCCTGAGCAGCAAAGTAATACACCACCTCCTACTACATCAAAGCAGCAGGAGGAAGTGCATAATCAGAGGCAGGAAGAAACCCAGGAAAATGTGCAGCGGCAGGATGAAACCCAGGCGAAAACTCAAGAAGAGAGCACCTCGAAAGTTAATGATGATACACAAATTGATCCGAATTTGCTCCAGCAATGGCAGCAATTCAACTCAATCATCGGCAACCTAGAGTGCTCGAAAGATGATGAGGTTTCTAAGGAAGGCAACACACAGGAAGCGACATCAAAACAGGTTTCGGGCGAAACCAGCGACCCACCCAAATCAAAAGAAATAGAAATAATTCCTAAGGATCCATCGGGCGAAATCATTTTGCAAATTGAAGAGATTCCCCCCTTGGATGTATTCTATAGCCCAAAGCATAAAGTTGTTGTAAAACGACAGAGGAAGAGGAGAAGGGCTGATCAACCTTCTCTATTCCCTGAACTAACAGTAACAGGCAATGTTGTGTGGAAAGAGGAATTTGATCCCTCCGATGACTTAACCAAGCTATCGCAATACGCTGGAGCATATTCGGCGGTGACCATTGATAAAGCATCGGAGGTGAGCAGTTTATTAAAAGCGAAAGATCAAGATATCTTTTAGCTACAGGCTCAATTATCAGAAGCGCAACAGAAGGCAGAGCAGGCAGAGCAAGAATTGCTATTACAGCAGCAAAACAATGATCAACTGACTAAGCAATTACAAGAGGAGAAACAGAGGATTGACGAGAGTGCAATCCAAAGGCAAAAGGAGCTATCGGCAGCATTGGAGCAATTAAGAATATCGACTGAGGGAACGATAAAAGCTAAAGATGAGCAAAAAGCTCAATTGTCCACTCAAATTGAACAAATGAAACAGCTCCCTCAGGTAGATGAATTCAAAGCAGAGGCGTTTCAATTAAATAAGGCATTGATTAATCAGGTTAAGCTCCTATGTCAGCAAATTACACAGGCAGAACCATTGTGCGAGTTGGTAGCATCCATAAGCGAAAAGGTAGAAAAAGCACGGACAGATTTAGATCAGGCCGAAGAAACACTGACAAGTTTTCTGGAATGGCAAGATTCCGATCAAGGCCAGGCGACTAATCTACCAAGAATTCTGGAATCGCACAAAGAAATATTATTCACAGAATGACAATCACAGTTAATGAAGGCAGAAAGAGCGATTTTTAGATGCAAAGCAACCACTGGTAATTTGGTTGAATTAGTGAATAATACGCTTTATTTGTCTAATATGATTTGCCAATGTACTTGAGGCCAATTAACAGCAACAAAGATGCTGGAACATTCATGTTACCCAGAGCTGGAGAAAAATGGAAGATTAATCGTGGGGATCAACAGTTTAACATGGGATGCCTATTGGTTCTTCTTAGTGAAGCCATACAACCAAAGAGCCGCCTTAAAATGCCTTACAGATGCTATCGGGTATATCATACCCGACATTCAAGATGCCGCCTTTGCTGCCCAATTCAGCTTGTGCCTCAACAGACTGCCAGAAGTGGAGCCGATGCTTGCGATAAGCCAGCTCAGGTTTAAAGGCAAACAGCCTGAGTCATGATTCACATCGCCGACTGCCAGATCGCCCCAAGTAGATAGATCGCATTTATTGATGCCAATTTAGTAGGATTTTGTTTCATAGATTTTTTTTAGTTTAGTAGTATTTATAGACCCTTTCATGCATTTAGAAAGGGTCGTAAAGTTTTGTATATGACTTAAACCCTGAAGTTGCACTATTGTACTTCAGGGATATTCTTTTATGAAACTGGACCAATCATTCTAGTTTTTATAAGGAAGATTTTCTACAAATGTGAACTACTGTCTTTGTTTGAAAGCATTTCTCCGTTGAAGGAAGAATTTCAAATAGCGATTGACATTGGGATTGATTAACCGCTCATATGGTACTATTATCTATGTCTGGACTCATTCTTGTTATATGAATTGTGATTTGATCGCTCTTGCTATTATCACTTATATATATTTGTTTTAACAACATCCTTTATGCATCCCACTATTGGCTGTTTATAGCATGCTTTTCTCTCCATCATATATGTATCGATGATATAAATGATAAATGCAGTAATTTTGTGTTAATCTTTTTGTTTAACTATTTAGATGAAGTAATCTTTAAATGATTGAATATCTATGTTTATTTTATAGATTCATCTACATGCCTATCAATAGAAAAATATTATTAAACACTGCATTTCAAATGAATAAGTTGTTCCCAGTATTAGTATTAGTTTTCGTATTTTTGTTGATAAATTAAGTTATCCACCTATCATTAGAATAGACAACCCATCACTCATCCAACCTTTTATTCATTATCGGGAAAATGGTCCCGTTATATCCAGTCGGAGCCACCATCCCAAACGGAAAAGGAGTTGTACTAAGGTCCGAACCGGGTGGTTATCCCCAAATGTTGCTAGAGCGATTTTCGAGGCATCAACACCCCCTTAGGGAGAAATGGTCCCCTTTGTGTGGAGTGCTTCCATGAGATGGGGAAACATATGTTGAACTGGGTCCTTGGTGAGCCACTTGCTTGGTGCAGGAGTTGACCAGCTTTGACAACTTGATAAAGTTGGATCTTCTCCTGGCTAGTGTTCTTGATTAGCGTCTCCATGATCTGATCAATTGTGGCTTGTTCCATGTAGTATGGGTTTAACTATGTTTGTGTGAGTTGTTCTATAATGTCTAATGTGTCTAGTAATGGTCAAAATCATTGTCGACGGTGGTCCATATTGAACACTTGGTGCAAACCAATGAATGGTGCAATTTTGATCTCGAAATAATTTTTCCCTTCAGCCTTATTTATGGTCTAAGGCCCATATCGGAGTGAGCGAAGCTTGCAGTGGGGACCAGTGAGGTGCTACTTCTACAAATGTAACCAAACATTTTTGCCCACCTAGAATGTGTGTGGAACCCGGTGTTGATCATGATGTTTCTTCTACTTAATATTTAGTCTATCCAATATGTCATGGATCTAATAGAAGATGTGTTGAATGCACACAATGAATTTTCTAGCCCTATCATCTTTGGACTGGACATGAGTCGAATATGCCTGAGTAGTTTCAAATGGTATTGCCACATCAATGGGACATAGTGGTTGCAATCCCAACCGTACCTTAAATGGGTTGTGGCTAGTTTAGCTATCGAGAACTTTGTTATAGTTGTGTTGGACATAGGGGAGGATTTTATCCCATGTGCATGGATTCTTTGAGTTGTACATATGTAGAATGTGTAGGATGATCCTATTGACAACCTCTGTTTCGCCATCAGTTTGGGGGTGGAAATTCGTGGACTTAGTGAGCTTGGTATCTAGGATTGACTAGAGACTTTACTAATATTTAGGAACCTATTATCGCAATATGAGATAATAGATGATGGGATCCCAAAGTGTACCCACATTTGGTCAAAGAAGAGATAGCAATGGATTCTAATGTGATATTGTTCTTGGAGCTTGCTAGAATGACCATCTTAAATAATTTTTCAATGACCATGAAAATGAAGTCACAACCCTATTTAGTAGAAGGAAGGGCCGACATGTAATCCATGGATATGGATTCCCAAGGTCGACTAGGAGTAGGAAGAGGCTCGTATAGGACTTGCTTCTTGATGATGGGTTTGGAAATGGCACAGAAAGTGGAGGATTTTATGTACTTTCCAACATCGTGTCGAAGGTTTGGCTAATAAAAATACTTCAATTGCACTGCCACTATTTTCTATACTCCGAAATGTGGAATGACCCAATTGTAGCATGACTCCCAAATCATCTTGACATGCTCTCTTTAAGGAATACAAAGTTTTCCCAAGTGGAAATAAGTGCATCCTAAAGGTGAACATTTAGAACTCGCTTGAATTCGAGAAGCCTCTGCTATGTGTTGTCAAACTCTAAATCACTCTTGTAAAGAAGTGCCCACCCCAAAGTCTCATGCCCACAAGAGTCAACCACAATGGTCAGTGCCATGCTTCCCTTATGTCTATATGAACTAAAGGATTCCGTGGTTTGTTTGGATGACCATTTCTTTCCCCAGAATGTAATGCTTCCATTGTTGGCAGGTCTGCACAGTGGAATACATCAAATTGTGCTAGATGGGGTACTTTTAGACCATGTCTGAAAGTGTTTCACTTTCATATGCCACTGGACGCCCTTGGTGAGTAAGAACTGCACCAATAACATAGTTGAAGGCATCTGTCTCAATCTCAAATGGTTGTTGCAGGTATGGTAATGTGAGCATTGATGTAGAGAAGAGGTGATGCTTCAACTCAGTAAATTCTTTTTTCTGGGATTCATAGTAAAATAAAATTTATTTCGCTCTACCCTTGGTGACTTGACTTAAAGAATGAGGATTTTGATTACCAAATGTTCCTTAGAATCCTTGATGCCGAATTTCGTTCGAAGGGTATTAAAATGTTTTTGAACTTCAACACATATTGGTTCCTTCCCTACTACAACGTGGTCCACTTTACGTATTTATCCTCAGAGATACCGACAGGGTGAAATTGCTTCTTGATGTCATCCCAAAAGTAAATCCAAGTGGGTGTGGCTGAAAATAGAGATGGTGCACTCTTCTTACCCTTCTCACAGTAGGTTTCCCACTACTCCTTAATGTGGGGGCATCTTTGAGGAGTGAAAAAGTAATATTTTCCTGGTTGGAAAAATTATGAACAAAATAATATGATTCTAGAATATTTAACCATTTATCTACGACATCTGCATCTATCTAACCCTCAAATATGAGAATGTCAAAGTTAATTTGTACCTTAAAGGGCGTGACACTTCTACAGAGCCTACTGGAAGGAGATGTATCACCTATGGTTAGCCACCAAAGTAGTTGGGAAATGTTGTCTATCATCGCGTTCCTCTATCTCTCGAGGGCTTCTTCTAGAAATATTTTGAAAAGATCTTTTTCCCTCTAATTTTTTCCACCATGGGAGGCCATCATTTTTTATGAGGCTAATCTTGTAAAGATTCAACCAGCTTGAGCCCTAACTCCTTATATCTTGACCTCGTTGGGTACATGAAAAAAAACAGAGAAGAGCATACCACTCTAGTACCACTTCTCTGAAATTAAACAAAAACACAATAGAATAGAAATAGAACCGTAAAGATAGAGTTATAACAAAAATAACACTTCATTTCATTAATATCAAAGAACTGAAATATTTTTACATACAGAATGGAAATAAGCTAGCTCGGGCGATGGTAAATTATGTTTGAGAAGAGATGTGGTGGCTACGTGCCTATGAACTATGTTACAATGAGGCTTAGAGGCCTATTTACTGTTGAGAAATAATGAAAAACCCTAAACATCTGAAAACCTAACCTACAAGATGAAGTACAAAAATTGTGGGCCTCGTTTGGGTAAATTGGTACATCAACTTCTTTGGGTCATTAATTTGGCATAAGAGCTACCTTTGGCTATCATAATATGTTTTCTGGAAGATATTGACAAGCAGGCCGAAAAAAATTAGTGAACTAGGATGGGACTTTTTCAATCTCTCTGTTTTCCCTAAAAATGTCTTTTAGTCCCTCAAAACGGCTCAAGAAGATTAAGACCCAAAAAAATTCCAAAGATAGTAACTCTTGCTACAGTTAAGGAAAATAAAAATAAGCGATGGTGAAGGTCAAAGTGAAATACATGGGTTGCCACCAGTATCCACTTGGATCAGCCAACTCATGGTACAATGCAACCATTAAATAAGGAGCTTGTCATTTATGAAGAAGCACCAAATCCAAGGGCATTAAGAAAGCCACTTCTAAGAATTGAGGGAGGTACTATTGCTACTCTTTCAAGAATACCTAAATATTTCACATTTATAATCAAGGGTGCTATACAAGGACATCATGGCATAACATTGATATATGGTAGAGAAACATACAACTTTATTGATAACCATAGTGGAAAGTAGAGGGATCCCTATCCAAGAATTTGAGAGCTTTGAAGTAAGGGTACGTTATGGATATCATAAGACATCCGCCTAGGTAGTTCCACAATTGAGCATCACTCTTTATAGGTATATGATAGCATATTATTTTTATGTGATAGAATTCATAGATACTAGCATGGTGTTGGGAGTTCATTGGTTGCACTCACTAGGGAGAATTGTGATGAACTAACAAATGATGTAAATGAAATTTGGAGACGCAAAGGGAAGAAAGGAAGTTCTAAGAGGGTTAGAAGCCCCAAAAAAGACAAGAAAGTAGGCTGCTAGGGTTAAGACCATTACATGTTTTTTTTAGTATGGCTATTGTTCCAAAAGAGCATGTTAAGAATAACTTAATCGAGAATACCCAACAACCCTCATAGTCCCACAACCCTCAAAGGGATGCAACATTACTGTTAACAATGATAAATAAATAAATAAAAAATAGAAAGAATTAATATTTTTACACAATTCCATTAGTATTTGTAACGGTAAGGGTATAGAGGCCTCTAGAAGCAACTATCAGAGTCATTCGAAGTAGAAAGCAATGAAAAATACTACATGCAAATTATAAGAACAACCAGTGAATTTATCTCGATGAAAATATGCTGAAATTATTCCAATGATGGAGAAAGTAATTATGTGTATAAAAAACAATGAATACAGTGTTCAAAATTCAAATCTTAGGCTACATTCATTATTCATTAAGACTACAAGGAAATTTATATTCATAAAAGTGAAACTAACACAAAAAAATATGAGTACCTTTACCAAATGTTATGCTCAATCGAACAAATGGGTAGTGACTGCATAGTTGGGCCTTATATTTCGCTTAGAACTAATGAAGATAATAAGACATGTATGTGTCAATATAATAAAATATAGCAATGAGCTTAAAAACTCTTCCAATCTCATGTTACATTTACAATTGATAAGTCTAGAGACAAAACCCTTAAATATAGATAGTTTAAAAGAAACCCATGATTGTTAAACTATTCAATTATAACTAAATCCATTCGAAAAACCTAATAAGGAATGAGACCAATACTATTGCACCTAAGAGTATGACTGATGTGGGTTAAAACAAACCTTGGTGTAGCACATTTGGAGAAGAATGATCTTTGACCCCGGAGTTAGAAATCTTGTAAATCATCCATGCAAGCATGTACACAAAAATTTATCTTACCATTTCAGATGAAACTACAACAAGCGGAAATTACATATGTGAGGTATCTGGGAATAAACTACCTACTAAGACACTTTTTTTTTCTCCAATTCCCATGTCATCCTTATAAACTTCGAAAAAAATTAACTTGTAACATTGATGCGAAGATAGTACTAGTATAGGCAAAATATTCTGGAGTGAATGCCACGAGTTCTCACAAAACTGCAAAGGTGGGACCTAAAGAAGTCTATGTATCCCAAGAGTCATAGAAGGTATACAAGAGCCCTTGAACTCTTAGAAAAAAACAAAAACATAATTAAAAGTTGTAAGCAAGCATAAAAATATGGAGGGAACATAACTATTAACCACGGTGAATGGAATGCACCTTTACAGAACAACCACTAATAGAATCTCATAGGAAATTGGCCAAGGAGTTAGAGAGGCTTCTCATCAGACTTGTGTGGCGAAAATGATGCTACGCCTACTGGAGAGAGGATCAATAGTAACACTAATGAACACTTTCACCCTCAACCATTGATATTGATCTCAAGCCTTAAGGTCCGTAGATCAATGTTGGAAATCTCGAGGGTTCACTATGCCAAGTAGCAGAAGATAATTGTGTATAGCGAATCCTTGAAAACTTTAGTGTAGAGAACCATAAGCTATGTTAAATAATTTCTTCAATTGATCTCTCTCTCTCTCTCTCTCTCTCTCTCTCTCTCTCTCTCTCTCTCTCTCCTCTCTCGTCTCTCTCTCTCTCTCTCTCTCTCTCTCTCTCTCGCTATATATATACATATGATGGTAGGGTAAGAGCGACTGAGTTATAATTAGTTATCTATGCTTCTGATCCTGTAACATAAGTATATTTAATTGTTTGGTTAATCACACCTGTGATGTAGCCTAGTAAATAAGTAAGAGATAAGTGGGGCTTCATATTATTTGTACAGGTTATACCATAAATAAATATTAAGTAAAAAAATTATTTTTATCCATCATAAAAGTAAAATTGTTTTAGGGACATGTTACACCCTCTAGCATTTGAGAAAGGGATTTTAAAGGTGCAAAATATTTGGCATATACTTGTTTCCAAGAAATTGTTTTTTGAGATGATTGAAGGTAAGTTGTTCGGCCATATTGGATTTTCTCATGGGGTTGCGATTGATCCAGAAAGGGTTGAGGCAATCAATCATATTTATTTCCCAAGACATAAGAAGGTTGTCCAATATTTCTTTGGGAAGATTCAGTTCCTTCAACGGTTTCTTCCTAACTTCACTGAGCTTACTAAGAACATTACTAAAATTCTTAAATAAAATGGGATGATAATTCCAACACATGCTTTCCAGCTATCAATAATGCCTTGGGTCAAGCTACACTATGGATAAGTCCTGATTAAAATAAGAATTTGAGGATATTTCTCTTTTCATTTAAGCACAACATAGATGTAGTCCTCCTACAACAAAATTGTGAAGTTCATGAGTAGCCTATTTCCTTCATCATCAGATCACTTTGATATGGAAAGTTGTATTA
This sequence comes from Pinus taeda, assembly GCA_000404065.3. NCBI lineage: Eukaryota > Viridiplantae > Streptophyta > Pinopsida > Pinales > Pinaceae > Pinus > Pinus taeda. The sequence continues at coordinate 123,663 of APFE030839282.1, forward strand.
AGAAATTATAATAAGTAGGCTTATGCCTTCGTGAAAGCCCAAATTTCCTTCAAAGAATACATTTTGCAAACCCAAATAACTACTTTTGTGCCTTAGATTTAAATCAAGGATATTCTATGTCAAACTAAAGTAGATAACAGGTGTGGGAAGTGGATCACCATGATCCAAGAAAATGGCATGTTGAAGAAACTTAGAAAGTTAACAAAGGGTCAAGGAATGAAAAACCAATGGCTAAAACTAATATACAAGTAGTGAAAAGAAATGTTGTACAGACTGATGGAGAAGATAATCAGGGAGTAGAGGGAGAAATATATACCATAGCATGTTATCACGACTATCCTTTATATAAAGACATAGCCCATTTACTGCCATAGACCTTTTCCATTTAACATTGGACAAATATTCGAGAACATCATTAAATCTTAAGGCTACTATATATTGTGTTGTAGGTACTTAATTGCACTACATAAATCCTGAGGGACTAAAGCTAAAATGCATTATGTAATATGAGGATGAATATATGATCCATGACATGCATTAAGGGAGCTACAAAGGTTGTTTTGTAGCAAGGTCTATAACTCATTAAATTAGTACATTTCTGTATTGTTGGCTTACCTTGTTTTCTAATGTTTATAAATTTCCTAGGGCCAATGTAGAATGTTAGACCTTTGTTGGAAGACAAAAGCTCCCTACATTACCTTTAAAGAATGTCTAAGTAGAATCCACCTTCCAATAGTTGGGCCTTTAGTTCTTAGTCAAAATGTGCCCCCCTTCCAATGGCCAACATAGATGAATCCTTATAGCTATTTATTACTTCAACATATGGGCAGATGCCACCCCACCATATATGCCATTAACCTCATTATCATTAGATTGCTAGGAAGGAACATCTTGTCTAGGTTTGGTTATCCTAAAAAAAAAGTAACTAATAATGCTAAAGACTTTATCTCCACTAGGATGATATCTTTCTATTATAAATACAAAATCAAACTCAACAATTTATCTCAATACCACCCCCAAGGGAATCACCAAGTTGAGCCTTCAAACCCAAACTTGTGAGAAAGTATCAATAATACTTTAGCAAAGAAAAAGAGTTGATGGGACTCATAACTTAGGTATGAATTATCGGCATACATGATGAGCACAAAAGAGCCACAAGGAAAGCTCCTTATGAGCTAGTATATGGCATGTAGGTAGTGTTAAATATTCAACCTGAGATACTTGTAATGAAACTTCTACAATGGCCTCCTCACATCTTTCTCCTTTATAGTGAAACAAATATTTATTCTACATATATCGCCTAAATAATTAGAGAGACTACGACTATTAGTTTAACCAAAATTTATCATCCATAAAAATCCATATATACATTAGTGCATTTAGACATGAAAATCGAGGAAATGAATTTCTCATTAAAGACTACAATGAATCAATTACAAACGGGACTACCACGTTCCACCCAACCATAGATTAGTTGAGGTAAGTCGCTTTTCATCCAATCATGCCAGTGACATATTCGAGGCATGAATGTGGGACTCATAGAACACATCGAAAGCACCAATCAATGTGGATTCCATTGGAGTTATTCCCCTACATCGTGAGGAATTTGACTGCTTCCTAGTCTCTCAAGATTTACCGTGCTTTTGAAGTCTGATCCATGGATCACTAGGCTCTACCCCAATACATACTCTCTAGGTTTTACTGTTCTCAAAATCTCTAGGCCCAACAAAGAAAAAATACTCTTCTTGCATTTACTGTATATCCCGCCATTTGTCGGCAAGGATTCCTACGCCCATTGAGGCAAACAATTTGGCTTTATTGCAACCCAAAATTTCATTCAGGGGTTACTAGGCCATTGTCTTCTTGATCCTCAGTTCATTTAATGGACCACTACACGATGTGTTTTTCAATTCAGAGATTCAACCCACTCAACTTCAAATCCAATCCAACAATCCCACATAAACAGAATGAGAGAACCCATCTCATCAAAGCTATCAGGAAATGGCAAGGCTACACTAAAAATTTTGTCACACCTGGTAAATCCTATGCCATGGTAGAAACGAAACACATGAAATCGCATGCATGTCATATCTAGCAAGGAAAATACACATGTAGGTCGATACCTGTAATGGATCCTGATGTAATTTCTTGATCCTACCTTTCCCTGCTTGATCTTTGTTTCCTCTTGCCTTCTTTTCCTTTCTTTCTCCAGTGCCAAAGTGTTCCAAGAAAAATATAAGTGTCCAAGAGTATGAGAGAGAGAGAGATTAATGAGAGAGCTCCAATATTAAATTGACAAAAGGTTACCAACTAATACTGAGAAGCATTTTTATGAATGAGGCCTCTATTTTCTTCATTTTCCATTATTTTCCTTCGTTCTCCTCCTCACATTCAACCTATGAACTTTCACCTCCATTTTCTCCTATTTTCCATTATTTTCATAATTAAATGTGCCAAAAGGATAATTTTTCCTTTCCAAAGCCTTAGCCATTGCATTTTCCAATTTCCTCAGCCACAATAAACCAGTCAACATGCCCTAGGATGTCTTGCCCAATGTTCAACTTGGAATAAGTGTCCCATTCATTCATGGTTATTATTTTTAACTTTTATTACATGGAATTTTCACTAGGGCTATTACAAGACACCCCCCACCTTTGGGGGACACCATCATTGGTGTTCAATCACATCAACAACCCGCTGAAAGAGGACATACTTATGATGGAGCTTTATAACATAGCTCATTGCATTATTTACAATGACTGACCTCGTTAGAAGGAAAACATCATAACAACATGATAACATACAACATAGTGGAGCTTTATAACACAACTCATTATGGTATTTACAATGATCATACTACTGAGTGCCAATCCACATGACATCATAACATCATGAGAACATAACCGTAATGACATGACACCTGTACCACATAATGGATCTTTATAACACAACTCGTTATAGTATTTACATCCACACACATGGGTACATATAGCAACATCACCATAAATATAGATACCAAAACATATGCCAAATCATATACCAAAACATATATCGAACATATATTAGTCATCATATCTAAGCACATATTAAAACACCATATAAGCTATATCAAAACAACATAAAGCATATATTGAACCACTATAAAGCATATACCAAACAACCATTAGCAAATAAAAAACCATCATAGTTAAATACCAAACCATAAGAAACAAATACCTAAACACCATTAGCAAATACTAAACCACCTTAAGAAAATACCAAACCACCATATCAAGTTGCTTTTCCTCAACTGGAAAAGAAGGAAGGATACATGGCCCGCATATGATTCGTCATCTCCCATGTAGCTTCATCGGGCCCAAAGTTCTTCCATTTCACTTTAACTTTCTCGATTTCTTAGTTCCAGAGGATGATAAACTTTTTTGTAAAATACACTCAGGCTCTGGTGAGAATTCTCCATTTGGTTCCACCTGCAATACGGACCAGTCCATTACATGACCAACATCTTTAACATACTTCATAAGCAAAGATACATGGAAAACATTGTGGAAATTCACTGTGAGAGGCAGTGAAAGTTAACAGGCTACTAGACCAATCCTCTCAATGATACTAAACGGTCCACAAAACTACGGTGTCAGCTTGGCAGATGATCCAATCTGTAAGGAGCTATTCTTTTGTTTGATGCACAAGTACACTTGTTTCTTGACTATTAGGTCCCTATATTAGTATTGATTCCACCATTATTATTGTCATTATAACCCTTATTGTTATTGTTTTGCCCTTAGTGTCCCAATATTGTTATGATTGTGCCCCATAGAATCCCATTATTATTATTATTGTGCCACATAGAAGCCCACTATTATTATTGTTGTTTGCTTAAATTACTATTGTTATGTCAGATTTGATTATATTGTACCCCATTAGACTCCTATATCTAGAAATAAGGTTTTGTCATTTGTATCATCCAAGAATTGTTCATTTGCGTAATGTAAAGGAGGTTCCCCCCTCGAACAGGCTGATTCTGAAGTCATTGATCTATCTTTTCTATCATTTTGTGAGTTGGTTTCTTAACATTTGGTGTCAAAGCTTTGGATTGTAGGGATTTGTTGCACCAAATAGGTCATCGCGGCATTTTACTTATAAATTTTTCCCTACAAAGTTTCAGAAGATAAAAAAAATAAAATTGACTTGAAATATTTCCGAACCTAGGGTCTGAATTTTAGATCTTGTCTCACTATATTTTCAGGGATATGATCCGAGGAAGTTAGGGTTTTGCAAACTCCCAAATTACATTCCAAATAGGTGACCTTGGGAAATCATCATAACATTCTCTCTGAGTATCAGATTGAAATTTCATAAGAAGCTAAAGAAAGAAGACAGATTGTAGTTTTACGTGTATCATTTTTTGATCCAAAGGTTATGAATGTGACACGTGGAATGTCGTACACATCTGATCTACTTAAAAATTATATAATTAGATCATCTAGGGAGATTGGGAATAACCCTTTCTTGGAGAATCTAATTTTGATCAGATTGGTGGCATTAGAAAGAGGGCTCAGAGGACTATCGGAGGAATAAATTTTAGACCTTGGAGATTCACAACTATTGGTATACAATAGATTCAATGTCGAGATTCTATAAAGCGAGGAAAGGTCTGTAGTCTTTTTAAATTTTGCATATGTTTGGGTTGAAAAGATAGTTTGAAGTTAAAAGGTCATGGTGAATCATAATTATCATTAATTGATACCCGAAAGAAAGAAAATGGAAACACCTAGTAAGCAACCAGAAAGTTCTAGCATCACTCATGAAGAAGAGGAAGAAATCCAACATGATGTATCAAAATTATGACACCAAGTGAAACAAATTTCACTCTCACAAAAGGTAACAGAAGCTAAGATTGATGGTTTAAAGAAAGGCACGGAAGCTAAGATGAATGGCGTGGAAGCTAATATGAATGGTGTGGAAGATAAGATGAATGGTATGGATGTTAAGATGGATGGTATAGAAGAAAAACTGAAAGGCAACATAGAAGACTTGAAGACAGATTTCACTAAGTTGCTACAAGCAATGGTTACTAATGGTGAAAGGGTAGTGAAGGAAAACCATGATGAAAAATAAATAAATGTTAATGATGATCTCATAGAAGCTAACATTGGACTGAACACTCACCATGTTACAAATATTGATATCAGGAAGTTTTATGGCAAGGATCATGTAACATGGATATTATAGATGGAGCAAAATTTTGATCTCGATAATGTGTGAAATGTGAAAAAGGTCCATATTGAAATTTTATATTTGGAACCAAATCAATTTGTATGGCATCAATGGCTTTGCCCTGATAAACAAATTGTCACTTCGGAAATTTTATAGAAGAAATGATAGCACATTATGAGGATATAGAAAACAACACTTATTTTAGCCAATTGAGAAACCTCAAACACAAGGGTTCAATGATGGAGCACATTAAGGACTTCCAAAAATTTAATATAAGGGTAGAATATATTCCAGATGAGAATATGATTGATGTCTTCATAGGGACTTTAAAGGATAACATCAAACATGAGGTCCACCTTTTGGAACCTAACTCAATGGAGGAGGCATTCAGGTTGGCATGAAAAATGGAAGGAAAAATTATCGAAAGAGGGAAGCCTACCACTCACAACTATAATGATCGAAGTGTTATGTCCCCTAGCCTCCGACAACCTACATGGTTGATGCCCCAACAATTGGAAGAAAAAATAGCAAAAGGAATTTGTTACAGTTGTCATATAAATTACACTAAAGTTCATAAGTTTGCTGAGAAGAAACTATTTTACATAGATTGTGAAGAGGAGTGTAACAACCTCTGGGGTAAATGTGCATATAAACAACATAATAGGAACAAAAATACAATAAACATACCAACCATAAAAATCCATATATACATTAGTACATTTTCACATGAAAATGAAGGGAATGATTTTTTTCATTAATAAATGTAATGAACCAACAGGAGGTGGGACTACCATGCTCTACCTAGCCATTGATTGGCTGAGCCAAGTCTCTATTTAGCCAATCACCCATGCCATATTTCAAGCATGAATGTGGGATCTCATAGAACAAATAAATCAAAACTCATCCAGGGCTTCCAGAAGCCACTCACCTCAAACCATCAAATAGTGATTCCACCTCGCAGTCAGACATCACTAGAAACATTCATTAGATTGGTCTCCATCCAAGCCTTCCAAGGATTCCATACTATTTGACCAACCAAGGCTTCCATAACTAGTAACTCAACCCATAACTTATACAGGGCTTCCAGGACTAGTAACTCAACCCACCAAGGGCTTCTAAAGCATTTGTCCAACAAGGGCTTCTAGGATTGTAACTCAACCTAAGTTGTTCTAGGGCTTCCAGAGTGTTTCTTCTACCAGGTCTTCCAGGACTAGTAACTCAACCCAAACTATGGAAAAATTAGAACCAACCAAAACAAAGCAATGAAAGTAAACCCACAATCACCAAAGCTATCCAAGAAGTAGCAGGGCTAGGCAATCCACTAACGATCTAGGCAATACTCCATGCCAATGATAGATCACAACCAAGAAACCACATGCATGTGTCATGCATGCCAAAACTAGTCAATAAATCATACATGCAATTCGATACTTGCAAGTAAATCTGATGTAGTTACTGATGTCGATGCCTTCTTGTGCTTTCTGACTCTTCCTTTTCCTTATTTCTCCAAGAATCCAAGTATGCCACATACTCCAAGAGTGCTCCAAAAAAACACTAAGTAACCAAGAGTATGAGAGAGAGAGAGAGAGAGAGAGAGAGAGAGTAATGAGAGAGCTCCAAAACTGTATTGACCAAGTCTTTCTCATTGATCCTCATAAGCCTTTTTTTAATGAGGCCACTATTTTCTTCATTTTCCATTATTTTCCTTCATTTTCCTCCTCACATGCAACATGTGACCATTCACCTCATTTTTCTCCTAATTTCCATTATTTTCCTTCATTTTCCTCCTCACATGCAACCTGTGACCTTTCACCTCCTTTTTCTCCTAATTTCCATTACTTTCATAAATAAATGTGACAAAACACATTTTTGCCTTTTCAATGCTTTGGTTGTTTCCTTTGCCAATTTCCTTAGCCATAAACAACCAAATGAGCACCCCTTAGGATGTCTTGCCCAACATTTAGCTTGGGATACGTGTCCCATTATCCGTGGTATTTCTTTATTTTTCCATGGAATTTGCACAAGGGTTGTTACAGAAGCCTCCCCCTTGGGGGAACACTATCCTCATTGTTCAATCACACAAATACCAGAATAGCCTACTGAGAGAAGACATGCTGCTCATGGAGCTTTATAACCCAGCTTGATGCATTATTTACAATGAAAGATATGCTCAAGACATGACATCATTAAACATGACGACATACCAGATAGTGGATATTTATAACACAGCTCATTATGGTATTTACAATGGTCACCCTGCTTAAGAAAACTCATATGACATCATAACATCGTGATAACATATCCACATGATAGCATAATAACATAACACCCATACCATATAGTGGAGCCTTATAATATAGCTCATTATGGTATTTACATTGATACATGGGTGTACATATAACAACCTCATCAAAACATATATACAAAAACATATGCCAAATCATATACCAAACATATATCAATCATACACTAATCATCATATAGAATTTATCAAAACATCATAAGGCATATATCAAAACACCGTATAGCATGTATCAACCAACCTAAAGCATATACCAAATCATCATAAAGAATATATCAACCTTCATAAAGCATATATCAATCACCATAATGCATATACTAAACCAACATAAATCAAATACTAAACCATCATAAAGAAACTACGAAACAACCATAACCAACCACCAAACCACCATATCAAGCTGCTAATTCTTGTAGTTGATTTCAACTAGCCAACCGGGCATGTTCATGATTCCTGTACCACACACATAGCTTCCATCAGTTTTAAAATAAATTAATATCATAACTCCTTGGTAACTCATCAATATGGTACATTTTCAATCGTGTTTTCTTCTTGTCACAACAAGTCAAACTAGCATGTACACTTGTTGCACTTGGTCTCATAATTTTGAGATATCATGTTGCATTTCTTCCTCCTCTTCATGATTCATGCTAGAGCTTTCATTTTGCTTACTAGGTGTTTGCATTTTATTTCCTTGGGGCATCAATTATGGATAATAATGCTTTACTATGCCCTTTGAATTCCTTCAAACTAATTTTTCAAACGAAGCTTATTAAAAAAATTTGACAAAATTACACACCTTTTTTGACTTTGTAGGAGCTTGATATTGAATCTGATGTATCACTGTAATTTCGAATCGTCCAGTTCTAAATTTTCGACCTATGGTATACCTATATGTCCTCTTTCCAATGCCACCAGTCTGATCCAAATTGGATTCTCCAAGGAAATGTTATGCCAGATCTCCCACAATGACCTAATTATAGACTAGTTCAGTAGAGTGAATTTGTACGTCGTGCCACGAGTCATTGTTTCGACCTCTGGATCTGAAGAATATATACAAGAAATTATAGTCCATTGTCTTTCTGTACCTTTTTATGAAATTTCAATCTGATGCTTAGAGAAAAAGTTATGATGATTTTCCCCAGGTCACCTTTTTGGAATGTAACTCAACAGTCTGCAAAAAGACCAACTTCCTCATATCATATCTCGGCAAATATAGTGCAAAAGGCTCTAAAATTTGGACCCGAGGTTCTACATGATTTTGTCTCAAAGGGGTTTTTTTTTAGCTTTTGAAATTTCGCAAAAAAAAGGTTATAGCAAATATTCCACGATGACCTATTTGGAGTAGCGAAACCCTAGAATTCAAAGCTCTGATACCAAACGTTATGAAACCATCTCACAAAAAAAAAGAAAAAGATAGTTGAATGCCTTAGAATTCAGCCTCTTCAAGGGGGCAACCTCCTTTACATTACACCAATGAAGAATTCTCGGATGATTCAAATGACAAAACCTCCTTTCTATATAAAGGAGTCTAAGGAGTCACAATATAACCCAACCACCCTAACAATAATAATATACAACCACAAAAATAACAATAGAGGGATTCTATGGGGCATAGTAATAACGATGTGGGGACAATAGGGGCACGACAATATGAATAAGGGATACAACTACAATAGTAATGGGCTAATCAATAGTATTATAGGGATGTAACAGTCAATCAAAATGGAACAACAACAAACTCATAATGGCCATACCTAGTCATGAATGCATTCCTCTAAATGTCCTCCTCTTTGATGCGTACCTGATGGTATCCAAATCTCAAGTAAATCTTCGATAACACTACTAATCCCTTCAGTTGATTGAACAAGTAATTAATCCTTGGTAAAGGATATCTATTCTTGATAGTCACTTTGTTCAACTTCCTATAATCAATGAATAATATGAAGGTACCATCTTGCTTTCTCATAAACAAGATTAGTGTTCCCTAAGGTGATACACTTGAACTATTGTATCCCTTGTCCAACATTTCGTTTAACTACGATTTTAACTCAACCAATTATGTGCTCATCATGTAAGGTTCTTTTGATGCTCGAGCTGCCCCTGGCACTAACTCAATCTAAAATTATACTTGTTATAGACATTTTTGGGCACTTCAACCCCAATCATAAATTTCCATAAACTTAGGGCTCCTAAGTCCCTAAAAGTGTTGTTTCACTGCCTAAAGGAACAAGTTAGAGCATCTCGAGCATCAAATCTTCCACAAGCTTCCCCTCCGACACTTGCCTCTCTATTTTAGACCAAGGATGAGTAAGAGATCGTCATTCTCCAAGTGGAAGCAGGAACTATCAGAGAGAAGAAACTAATCAAGACCCCAGAAGATGAATCACCTCCCTATAATCATTTATATATGGATCCTTCATCACAGAGATCTAGAGGCTCGAATTTTGTATCTTATAGAGAAGTGTTGATGGTTTTCTGGTGTATATTCATAGTGTTGGGTAATCTAAGCTTTCTTTGAGGTGAAGAAGGGCTTTCTAGCTGGAGGATGACACTGGGTCAGAACATATGGCTGTAATCCTCTTGCTACTTTTCATCTTAATAAACCTATTCTAGTTTTCCTCCATATTCTTGTGTACTTGTTTATATATGCATTTGTATGGTTAACAAACATCTGGTACTGTGTTATTTATGAATATAGATCTTTTTTTCTTCAATAGTAGTATGTTGTTGTGATTCACAGGTTTAAGCTGGGCAGACGAAGAAGAAGTGGCGAAGCTCTATCAAGAAGGAGAGGAAATCAAGCGCAAGACTAAGGTTGGTCTTCTTGGTTCTCCTCTTGTCTATTTTCATAAAGGAAAACAAAAGTAGACTTGACTTGTTTGTTTCTAAGATAGCCACCCATCTTAGTGGGAATAGTAGCATCTGAGTGGACACTATTCTTGGTAACAAAATGGTGACTCCACTTGGGAGCGACTAGATTGTTTGTTAGCCTATCTATCTTTGTTTCTTTTATAAACTTACAGACGGAGCCTGAAGTCAATCCAGCTAGCCTTCAAACTGAATTTGTTATATAAATGTAAAGTAGATCAATGCTGCTTCAGTCTATCTCTGGGTTTTGTTTATGAAATAAACAAACGATCTGCAAACAATCTAATTGCCCTAAGTGGTGGATCTAGTAACCTCTTTAGATCACCCTTGTGTTTTAAATACACTAAACATTACTTACTCGGCCTAAATCCCTGAACTGAATTTCAAACTGTGAGTGAAAACTTGTTTCAAGTCTCGCAGTGGTACCATCACACCCTACCTTCAAGGCAGACTATATGCATCGGACTTCCCGAGTGTAGTAGGTGCGCTGCATACTGGTTTCAGTCTGTAACATGTGAGATGGTCAGGCAAGGTTAACTTTACCTTCAGACTCTGGTTTTTTCTCACTGTTTTCAGTTCTATTTAGGATAGGATTTTTGTTGTCTGTAGTCAGTTTATTTCTATGAAAACCCCCTTCTCTTGCATTATTCTGCCTCCTTAGTGCAAAAAATCGTAAATGTTTTTAATGTATTGTGCGTTATTTCCAATTCTCTTTTGCAAAAAGTAGCATAGTCGAATTGTCGTTTTTGAATTTGAAAGTGTCATTGTTGTCGTTTTCAATTTTATTAGACAATCCCATTGTTCTTGATGGTCGATTATACAGTTACTATTGCATATGATTTGAATTAGTAGTTTTTAAAGTGTTGAAAATCAATTTTCATTTCGAAAAGTGTCTCTCTTACCTTCACTTCATTTTGAAAAAGAAATTTGTTGAGTATTGTCGCTTTGAAAGTAATTCAGATTTGCACATAGCTTTCTTATCATCATTCATTAATTAAGAAGGTTGAAAACAAATACATGCATGTGAATTTGTATTTTGACTGCTTGGTTTGATTTAGGACAGTGCATTTAGCGTGTGCTCTGTGCTCTGTGCAGAAAGATTCTTAACTTGCTTTCCTTAGTAGCTAGGATTTTCATTGCCGAAGGAAGATTAAACGTTTGTTTATCATCTTAGACTGCATTTTAGGAATTATACACACATCATGTGGTGAACCTAAAAGGAAAATCGTTAAGCAAGATCAACTTAAAATAAATTTAATGAATCTAACAATGCTTTGGAACTTAACGCACAACATTTAGAGGTCTAGGCTAGAGACATATTCCGGTGTCGTAAAACATGGTAACTATTGTTTTTAGTGTTGGTTGGGTGATTCCTCCAATCTGAGATGGCAAGTTCCAGTACGGACTTGTGCTCCCATGTACCGTCGAGTATATATTGGGATACCACAATAGGCTGCATCCTTTATCCTTAGGAAGTTGTGTCTGCCGCCCTATCGATCGCAATGCATTGAACACAGTATTTGAGAAGATTGATTGCCGTACCATAAAAATTATTCTGCAGTTTTACACTTGGTTTGGTAATCCTCTCTATCTAGATCTCCAGAGAAGTCCATTTTGCTCCTTTTCAGACTCCTTAAAGGAAAAGTTCCTCTGAGCGCTTGTCACTTCAGGCTTAATAAAAATCGAAGACGACTAGAGTCATCTTTCGTTTTTTCTTGACTCTTCAAAATTGAAAAAACAAGTTGTGTCAAAGCGTCTAAAATTCATTTAATTCGGAAAAACATTTTCCCCATTTCATTTTGAGTTGATCAAATAATCCGCAATCGTGGAACAAAGTCAATCAAAACCCCGTCGTTCGTGGAGACTTACGAGTCAAACATTGTTTACTCCAAAAGCGAAACCATTCCAGACGATGCAAACTAGTTTAACGGGATGAAAGTCCCCTAAGCTGGTTGGAGAAAGCACTCCAACATCCTCAAAGACTCCAGTTACTACAAACATTTCTGGTATCCCTACCTCTACAGAAGAAATTTTGCAACAGGAAAAAATACATTACAACTGATCCTAGTGCCACGGTTAACACTTCTATTCCTGAACCGGCTCCGTGTACAACCAATTCAGAAGGTGTTACTACCCAACCATCTGTTTTTGTAGAACTTACATCTTCTTCGGCACTAGAAATATTTTATAGACCTGACGGTCTGCCTCTTCCTCCTAGATTTATTGCCATAGAAGAGATTGTGGAAGATCCTCCATCTAGCACTCCAACGCATCTTGGAGTTGGGATTGCCCTATATCCTTCTCCATCATAGGATATTCACCCGCCATCGGAAGTTCCTGAAGAATCGCTCAGGAATCTTTTGGATATGATTAATATGTCTGAACAACTGTCAACATCAAGGACTATGTTACTCGACACAGTAATAGCAGAAGTTCCTTCTGATATTCCGACAATGCTTTCCGGCGTGCCATCTGTCCCAACCAGCTTTCAATCACTGGGTGGAGTCCATCCAGGGGCTATGTCGACAGTATGGATTGCTCCTGTTTGTTCGTCTAGAATTATATCTGGAATGCCTTACGTTGAGTTTCAACAAATTGATTTGTCACAAGGTCAATTTGGGCAAACTGGTCCCGAAAGGCAAATCATTCCTTTGAGTATTGGATTACCATTGTATGGAGGGCCATATACCCTTTCATTTCCTTCCTCGGAAGGACAACCATGCGTGAGTTCACAACAAAATTTGGGTTATGTTGGAATCACAACTACCGGTTGGGTGCCAATCTTGTCTCAACAACCAAGAGTTGTATGATCAATACAACAAAGTTTACCTATGACAAACATCCCCACTACACTGGCTATTGTGGTAGTATCGCAAGCACAAGCATCACTGGTTGTATGTCAACCTCAAGTTTCGCAGGTTGTAATGCAACAAACTCTTGTACCCACAACACAACCACAATAACCAACTAGTGTAATGGCACAGGTTCAAACGGGGAACACCCAACCCCCATCTTGGTCAAATAGTCAGTACTGGACAATAGCCCATGACTTCACAACCATAGCTGGTGCAATACCAACAACTGCAATTCTGACTGAGTTACCAAGGATATGAGAAACAAGCCTTTCCAAGTAATGGGCAACCGTATCAGCCATATCATAATGGTTATGCCCATCAACCTTAACAAAGTTACCAACATCAAATGCATCATGTTGGTATGCAAAGACCGACTGCTCAAACAATTCCATCTTATCCTAGGTATGCTCAACCAAGCCTGAATCAATAGTTTCCTTTCATAGCAACTTTGGAGTTACCGGATCTGAGTCGACCAATGAACGATCCAATTTCCTACGCCCCTTGGTGGCCGGCGATTCCGCATAAACTTCCATCTGATATTCCTAAATTTAATGGAAATCCAGGCGAAGACCCGTCGAATCATGTGATGACCTTTCATCTATGGTGTTCATCAAACACTCTCAATGATGATTCGATCAAGCTTCACCTCTTTCATTGCACGTTAACTGGTCTGGCAGCAAAGTGGTATATTGAACTGCCTAGAGCTTCATTTAATAACTTTATTACCCTAGCCACAACCTTTTTAACCCATTTTCAGTTACCTATAAGGTACGAAACCGGAACTGAGCTACTTACTAATTTCAAACAAACGACAGCCACTCACATATACGATCATATTCATGAGTGGTGACATCATCGTAGAATGGTAAAAACATATGTTCCTAACAAACTATTAGCTGAATGGTTTATTAAGTCACTGTTACCCGCTATTACAGAAGATGTGGCAAAGGGAGGAGTCATCACTGAAGAGCAAGTTATTGCTCGTGCACAATATCTAGACTTGATCTATACTCAGTCTGGCATGCTCTATGATAAAATCCCTGATGCTCATAGACCAGAATTTTCTATTCCTCCGCCTCCTAAATCAAACAAAGACTCTCATGCCGGTGATGGTGTGATAGGTATGAAAAGCACTAAAACCGCGAAGGCTACATCTAAAAAGTCCCGCACAGCTTCGAGTCAAAATGAAAATGAGGAACTTCTAACCTCGGAAGTAAATGATGTGTCGACAGAGAAAGGAAAAGAACCCAAGCAGCTAGGAGGCAAGAAGAAAAACCAGGGGGACTCATCCCCTAGAAAATCTTTTGCAAACCATTCTGGGAATAAGAAACCAAAAACTACATGTCATATATGTGGCGAGGACCACTGGACCAATGAGTGTCCATATAAAGATGAACTTAGAAAATTCTTCAAAAGTTCAAAAGCCTCGGCTCTATTGACTGATCCATTTCCAAACCTAGGAACAAATCTAGTTGCTAGCGAAAATGCTTCCCCATCCCAGGTACTAATGTTGTCAGTTTCAAAGAAACTGAATGATGCTCTCATATTCATAAGGAGTAAAGATTACGGGAATCCACAGATGTTGAACAACAAGGATAATGATCAACCTAGTAGTTCAACAACAACTTCGACCGAAGTTGTGCCACCCATCATTCCTAAATTAACAATAAAACCGCCAATGGGAGTAGTACACAAATCGACGTTTAATCCTCATGCCCAAGGAGCACAACACTATAATATAGCGGAGGATGTAGCCCAATTGCCATCAACGATGCCGACTCTTGAGGTACTACAAAATTGCCCCTCCCAAAAGCAGGCTTTATTATCAGGAATAGCTGGGATTGACCCAACAGATTCCAATCTTGTATCTTTTAATCACAAAGGATACGACCCTCAGTTACCAGGTCAACTACCTTTCCTCATCCAAGTGAAAGCCCTCAACAAAACTATTCATAGAACAATTATTGATGATGGGGCATCCACATGTATCATGTCGATGAGTTGCTGGAAAACTCTAGGGTCACCATCCTTGTCGCGATCATCGATGACATTGAAAGCATTTGATGGATGAACATACACCCCATATGGGATATTAAGTAACTTGCAAGTCGAACTGGGGGGAAAAATAGTAGAAATCGATGTTGAATTCATCGATGGAAACCTCTATTACAACATCCTACTGGGAGGACCCTAGATATACGCCATGGCAGCCGTTGTGTCGACCTACTTCAGGAAAATTGCATTTCCATCCCAAGGAGGAATTACAATCATCGACAAAAAAATTTTTCTCCCCAACAGTTCACAAGTTACGGGAAGCATTCCAATGATCCATGGAAGCCCTAGCATGCTTCACAATATCGAAGTAGGCCTATTAAAAGACCCTACGTTAATTGGAACTTTTACCCTACCGCCTCCTACAAATTTGGCGGAAGCGGCTAATGTAGGAACCTACAATATGATATCTTCCATGCAAAAGATGTCAGAAAACGATGTTAAAATGGATAATTCGTAAGTTTTTCCTCTAACCCCACTGGAAATATTATAGAAATCAATGTTTTCAACATGGGAGGCAAACCTGCATCAATGCTCATCAAGCGTTTGGATAGATAGGTCTAAAGAATATGGCACCCCTTCAGATCCTTGGTCGCAAGTACACTCTACAGACGAAGGAATCATTCAATCGATGATGATTGATGGGGCACCATGGGAAGATTACCACCATCATTCCCATCTTCTGAACTGGACAGAAGATAATTTCGGCAACCTACACCATCCTTCAGTATTCGACTTCCTGACAAATACTGTAAATACGGTGGATTCCGAGAGAAACGTATCCAATATCGAAGAGACTACTGCCATAAATATCTCAAATAAAACAAATGTCGTAGAGAATATTCATGTTGGTAAATATTGTTCTTCTTCAGAACTGGAAATATATAGCACTCTCTTTCGCGAGTTTAGAGATGTCTTTGCTTGGTCATATGATGAAATGCTAGGTATTGACTTGAACATAGTTGAACACGAAATTAAGATGTATCCATATGTCAAACCGGTACGACAACGACTAAGGCAGGTGCACCCCAAGAAAGCCTTTGCCATCAAGGTAGAAGTTGAAAAACTCCTCCATGGTGGTTTCATTTACCCTATTCCTCTAACCAATTGGGTATCGAATATTGTTCCTGTGATGAAAAAACAAGGAACGATTAGAGTGTGCATCGATTACAGGGATGTAAATCAAGCTTGTCCAAAAGACAACTACCCTACACCCTTTATCGACTAGATAATTGATGAATGCGCCAGATGAAAAATCTTTTCATTTATGGATGGATTTTCTTGGTATAATCAAATAAATATCTTCCCACAGGACCAGTCAAAGATTGCATTCATTTGTCCATGGAGCACATTCGCATATCACAAGCTACACTTTGGTTTGAAGAATGCAGGGGCAACTTTTCAGAGAGCAATGAACTATTCTTTCCATGAAATAAAAAACATCGTTCAACCATATCTTGATGATCTCCCAGCTCATTCACGAAAGCAGACCGATCATCCACACAATTTGAGAGCGATATTTCTACGTTGCCAACACTGCAACATACGACTCAATCCACACAAATGTGTGTTTTGTGTCAGTTCTGGTCGTTTACTTGGCTTCATAGTCTCAAAGGATGGAATTCGTCTCGACCCTTGCAAGGTTTAGGAAATCATCGATTTGCCTCCACCTTCAAACTTGCTTCAGATTCAGACACTCCAAGGGAAAGAAAATTTCCTCAGGAGGTTCATTCCAAATTACGCCAAACTAGCTAAAGGTTATACTCGTCTACTGAAAAAGGAAGTACCCTTCGTTTGGGACTAGGTCGCGCAAGCCTCCTTTAATGCTTTAAAGAAATATCTAGTACAAGCGTCATTAATGTATGCTAATAATTACCAAAAATACTTTAACCTATATCTGGCTGCAGCAGATACAACCATAGCAATGGTTTTAGTTCAAGAAGACAATGGAATTGAACATCCTATATATTATTTGAGTCGAAACTTAAATGATACGGAAATGAAATACTCTGACATTGAAAAGCTTGCCCTCGCAGTTGTTCAAGCGATACAGAGATTTCGACACTACGTCCTCTTCAGGATAACTACCATTTAATCAGATTGAAATCCCATGACTTATATATTGTTGCGACAATTTCTGGGGGGAAATATTCAAAATGGATAGCAATTCTACAAGATTTTGATTTGGAATTCAAAAAATCCAAATCAAAGAAAGCCCTCGTATTCGCGGAGTTACTATGCGATCTCCCATCATCGTCCAACGATGCCACATCCAAAGAAGCAATTGTGGATGAAAATTTGTTTCCGATATCTTCAAGCAATCTGTGGTACGGAGATATAATCATTTATCTCCAGACACAAACATATAGGTCTAATACCTCACGCTCTGAGCAACGACGTATTCGATACCAAGAAAAAGACTACGTGATCGTTAGTGATACTTTTTACCGTCGTGGTATTGATACATTTCTGCCGAGGTGCCCCACCCATGAGGAGGCCGAAAGAGTCTTGAATGATTGTCATTCATGCGCATGTGGGGGGCATCAATATGGTTATGCTATGGTGCAAAAAAATTTGCGAGAATGATACTTTTGGCCAACAATTTTCAAAGATTGCATAACCACAGTTAGAAGTTGTCATGCTTGCCAAATTTTTGATAGCAAAACCAAAAAACCACCCGCACCTCTGCAGCCAGTAGTAGCTATTGGGCCATTCGCCAAATGGTGAATAGATTTCATGACATGTAACCCCACCTCGACCGGGGGGCATGGGTATATAATAGTCGGGGTAGACTATTTTACCAAATGGGCCGAAGCGATGCCTACATTAAACAACAGTGGCGAAACGGCTGCCCGTTTATTTTTTAATCACGTAGTCTCCATATTCAACATTCCACAGGCCATAGTCACAGATCATGGATCGCATTTTCGCAATCACATGATGGTTGAGTTGGCTTCCAAATTAGGACTGTCCCACGACAGCTCTACTGTGTACTATCCGCAAGCTAATGGATAGGTTGAGGAAATCAACAAAGTCCTAAAGTGCATGCTGCAAAGGATGATCAGAGTCAACAAACGGGATTGGCACCTAATCCTGTACTCGGCCTTGTGGGTATACCAAACATCAGTAACAAATGCAACCGGGTTCACACCTTTTCAACTTGTGTAAGGTCTGGAAGTAATCTTACTAGTTCAATGTGAAATTTTGTCCCTCAAACTCACAGTCGACCTTCTCCCTGGAACCTTAGAAGAAGAGGCTCGTTTCTTGGAACTGATCCAATTGGATGAAACTGATCATGATGTGGCTTTGGCTAACGAAGCTCATAAGAAACGAGTCAAAGCAGAGTTCAACAAGAATGTCAAACCTCGCGTCTTCTGAGAAGGTGACCTGGTCTTACTTTACAACGAGGAATCAGATAAGTTGGGAGCAGGGAAATTCAAATCATTATGGATGGGTCCCTATATTGTTAAGCGAGTATTAGTAAAAGGAGTCTACGAGTTGATGTACTATGATGAGATTCCACTAGCACAACCTCACAACGGGTTGTACCTCAAACATTACTATGCTTGATTTCACATAGTAATCCTCATGCTTTTGTTACATTTTTGTTTTCACCAAGAGAATTTAGTTTGGTTAAGTAATCCACTTTTTACATTCATTGCAGATGTCGAACCTACTGGAATCATTTTTTGGGTATGCCGATGGAGCAAGTCGTAGTTTGCGGAACCTATCTTCTGCGGCATGCACCATTTTCAATCCCAGCGATGAGTCAGTAAGTTTCATAGGAGTGTGTATTGGTCGGTCTACAAACAATATCACTGAGTATAGTGCATTGATAGAACTTCTTTCTGATGCCATCACACATGGCATATGCCAACTTTTCGTCAGGCTAGACTCAGAGCTCGTCATTCTACAACTCACTAGCATCTGTTCTGTACGAAACCCAACTATCTATCACATGTTCCTAAGGGTCAAAATTTTGGAAAGATAGTTCGATTTCATCCAATATCAACATATTTCCAAAAGTTAAACACATTAACAGACTCATTCGAAAATTATGTGTTAGATAGACATTTGCGACATTTATAAAAAGAAGCATCACATCAATATATGCAGCAGGATCATGTAACTTAACCAAAATAAAGCTCCGAAAATCAAAAATATATTTCATAACTGTTTATAGTCTGTACATAATGTTCTGTAACCAAGAAAAAATCGGTCAAATGACCCAAAACTCAAAATGCTAGGGGGCACCCTAGTCTAATGATGCTCATGATAACAAGTCACTTCCTGTGCAATCATGCGTAAAAGCCTAGTCCATCGACTCGGAACTACAGTAGTATGTCACTAGAACCGCAGAGGCAGCTCGTTGGTCCCCACATCTAGGATACCAAGGGTAAGACCATCTATCTAGTTGTGTAGTGCTGAAAGAGTCTCGACCACATCAAGGTCGCAAAGGATGGCCCTCCCAACAGTCTCTTCTGCTAGAGCAGCTGTTGGGTCTCTGCGGCGTACTACTAGTCGAACTGGTCCAATGTCTACATTATCACATGAGTTTTGATTAGTCTTGATAAAAAAACATAAGAACATTTTAAAGAGCAATGAATAGAGATATTGTCAGAAGGATTAGCCATGGCACCCCACTGCTCACCAGCCGGCAGCACCAAATCTAGGTCACCTCGGAAATCCATACCAGCACATGGGAACCTGGTGTAAACCATCTACTGACGATCGAACCACTAAAAGAAGGTCTCAGAAAAAGAAATCTGGGGCTGGTCAGCATGTCGAGACATGACGTCAACCCATCTTTGCATCCGTAGTTCAGTCGGTGAAGGTAGGCCAAGTGAAATGTATTGTGGCTGCATCAGTGGGATTCTCTGCAAGGAAAAAGTGGTCAAAATAGAACCATAACCAAAGTTCTTAGATCTTCCGCTTTTCACCTTGGTCAATTGTTCTTTCATCACAGAGAGTACTGCATCACACCAATTGAATACCTTCGGTTCAAGGCATTCCAAAGCATACTGCATATAAGACCTGTTAGCTATGTGAAGAGCAGAACTACCAGCCAGTCTAGCAAAAGTGAACATAATGGTCCAGAAGGGCCGGTATGTGAAATCTTAGATATTGATCTTGTCATCCGTACTCGGCTGAGATTCCTCTCTACAGTGCCGGTGAATGTACTCCTTCATGGACACAACCCCACGGGCGGAGCCTCATAATGAGAGAGGGGCACCATGCCTCGATAAACTAGTAAGCAAATAGATGTCCATGATTGTTAGGGGGAACGATTTGCCCCTAATCTGGAACACCTAGTTGATAGGATCCCAGGCATTGAGGAAATATTGCAACAAACTGATTTGTTGCCTCATGCAAGAGATACGGAAAAACTTCAACAAGCCACAGTTCTGCAATACAGCTACTGTGCCTAGATCATGTAAAGCAACAGTGTACTCTTCTTCATGCTCGCGTTCTCGCCATGTAACAACCATTTTTCTCCGATGAATCTTTGAGAAACAAATAAGAGAAGATTCAGGATCTTCATTTGGTAAAAAACAGGCAAAAATCCATGAGGAAACTATGTAAAATATTTCCTCCCTGCGCCCATCGCACCCCAGTAATTGTATTGGGAGCGATGCATACAGACTAGTCAATGAGAAGAATAGTATGCATCGCACCTTTCAATTAAGGAAGGGTGCGATGGTCCCAAGGCGAGTTCTTCAAACCCCAGAGGCTCAACAGAACAAGGAAACAAGCTTAGAATCCAAAATGAAAGGCATGCAATTGAAGAGCACAAGTTTAGCTCCTACCTGGTCCAAATGGCGTCGAGAATCATCCACAGAATCTCCTGGAATCTGTTGGTGAAAATCATGGGGGAAAAGCATCTCCAAAGCTCCAAAAAACCAAATTCAAATGAAATGCTAAAATGAGAGGTAAGAGTCAGTTTTAATTTACCATGAATATAATTCAAGTAAAATTCTAGTGTTCTTAGCTCATTTATCAGGCATATGTTTTCATTTCTAATCTGTTTGATGAAGCAAATGAACAGGTAGTACAATCTTTGAAAGAACAAAATCCTAATGGTGAATCAAAGACTCAATGACCATCATCACGAGCAATGTTACCACAGGGTTCAAGCTCGTTAAAAAATAAAACCCCCATGAGCAGTTTTAACGCATAGTTCAAGCTCGTTAAAAAATAAACATAAGTCATGAGCAAATGTTTCCCCCAACATTTAAGCTCATTAAAAAATGAACCTGTAAATAACCATTGTGAATGCGTGATCGCCCGCTTTTGAGCCTTGGTCGTGTTCTCATCATCACCTCCACTTTTTTTTAGCCAATCATTCACCCCTATATTACTGTTTACCCCTTCGAGGAACATCTGCGAAGAGTGATTCTATTAGCCATCCTTGTGACACTGCCATGATTGGAAAATTCCAAATCTTACCTGGAATCAGCTACTACCCGAAACCATCACTCGTTCCTCAAAAATGAGTCTTCTTTAAACTCTTTTCACCTAACTCGTAAAATACGAAAAGATTGCCGAGCGATTGGCCTCTCCAGCTCATTAAATTCATCGGAAGTGCTATCCCTCCTCTAGATTTTAAACTTTGTGGACCTGATGGATTATTACACAAAAAGATCGAGCGCTTTTCTTGTTCGGCTCGTTAAAACTATCGAAAATTCATCCCTTTTGTATTATTTTACACTTTTTCGGACATGAGGGATAGCATGATGAAGAAGAACCATTGGAGTCTCCTTTCCATTCCTTTCAGACTCTCGAAAATTGAAAGGGACTGACTTATCTTTGTCGTTAAACTCGTTAAAACCAAATACCGACAAACTCGTACGCATGGACGAGAATGACTTTCATTGTCACTAGGCTCGCTCAAATATAATGACAGGTTCACCCAAAGGGCGGATTATAGAACAAGCATATGTTATCCTCCTTAAGCTTGCAAAAACAAAGAGGTACTGGTTAGCAATGACTGTGGAAATTGGGAAGAAAACTTGAAGAAACTTTATTGGTAGCAAGTCACTCTTGAAAATGACACTTTCCTTCTGCGTACATGCTGGGTTGGGTTGTTCCGTTCATTGGTCATCACCATTGGTCCATCACACCATCCATCTTTTGGGTTAATGCTACCAATCCATCGTTAGTGTCATCGATATGTTTAAGTGAGGTCATTCAAACAATTCCCCATGTGTCTCACCCACTGCAATACATTCATGCTCCATTCCTTCATGATCGCCACCCTGAACCTTGTATCGTTAGATTGTTTTCACCTCCAAAATCATTTGCTTCGCTCTGTGTCTTTGATGTGGGATTCCTGCGATGGGTCTCTTCTTGTTGACATCAGCTCATTATCCAAGAAGTTGACTTAGGAACAACCCTTTCATTACTTTGAAGCTTGCATGCCTTAATGGCAAGTTTCTCACTTTCGGTGACAGGTTTACATCAATGGCCTTCGACCGAGAGATTTTACACGTGGTGTTTGACGCCAAGTCCTTTTTCACACCACATGAATTGTACTGTAGTACCTTGAGGGTCATTGCCATTATTGGTGATTCCTCTTGTGCTTGTTAACAGCTTGCATTATTGGCTGGTAATCAGGCGATGTCTTTCCATGTTTGACTCTAGAACATTTTTCACATGGATCAACTTGTACTCCAAGTGAAGATTGAACGCGTTTTGAAGACCCCGGATCTAGTTTCATCCATTCGGGCTGCGATATATTCAGGAATATAAAGACATCAAATGTACATCATTGTCGAACAGATCATTATCCAAATCAACGGATGATGAGTCCATATCATTAGTCTGTCACATAGACGATTGTCTGTCCTATGTACATGAAAATGAATTTATAAAGCTGAGCATGGGAATGCCCGCCTCAGCTAGATCATGAAAAAATGTTGTCAAAATAATGTATTGTATTGTATCTTATTATAGGTCACCTCCGAGCTCTAAAAAACTTTGGATCCTCATAGTAAAGCATTTCACTCGACATCAGACAGATTAACGACCTCATGCTTTAGGGGGAAGCTCTTATAGAAATTTTTGGGCACTTCAACCCCAATCATAAATGTCCATAAAATGAGGGCTCCTAAGTCCCTAAAGGTGTTGCTTAACTGCCTAAAGTAACAAGGTCAGCTGATTATATCATCTCCCAGAATTTCTCCACTGAACACTACTCATAAATGGTCAAAACTAGACCATACTAAAAGCCCAGTGCAGAGGGTGCGATGCATATCACCTTCCTAGTGGAGTAGGTGCGATGCATACTGAATTGCTCCTCTGTAGGGTGCGATGGTTGGGAATGGACAAATGGCAGGGACAAAATGCGAGGTGGAAGATCATGGAATCTTCTAGAAGCTTCCCCTCTGACACTTACCTCTCTATTTTCGACCAGGGATGAGTAAGAGGTCATCATTTTCCAAGTGGAAGCATGAACTATCAAAGAGAAGACAGTAATTAAGACCCTAGAAGATGACTCACCTCCCTATAATGATCTATATATGGATCCCTCATCACAGAGATCCAGAGGCTAGAATTTTGTATCTTATAGAGAAGTGTTGTTGGTTTTCTGGCGTATATTCATAGTGTTGGATGATCTAAGCTTTGCTTGAGGTGAAGAAGGGCTTTCCAGCTGGAGGATGATGCTGGGTCAGAACATATGGTTGTAATCCTCTTGCTACTTTTCATCTTAATAAAGCTATTCTAGTTTTCCTCGATATTCTTGTCTACTTTTTTATATATGCATTTGTATGGTTAACACACATCTGGTCCTGTGTTATTTATGAATATATATCTTTGCTTCTTCGATAGTAGTATGTTGTAGTGATTCCACAGGTTCAGGCTGGGCAGACGAAGAAGAAGCGGTGAAGCTCTATTAAGAAGGAGAGGAAATCAAGCACAAGACTAAGGTTATTCTTCTTGGTTCTCCTCTTGTCTATTTTCATAAGGGAAAATGAAAGTAGACTTTACTTGTTTGTTTCTAAGATAGCTACCCATATTAGTGGTAATAGAAACATTCGAGTGGACAATATTACCGGTAACACTACCCCCCTATGATGTGGAAACTCAGTGTTGTCCTTGAGGAATACATCCTGAAAGTAATGCAACACTAGATATTTGTTCAACACATATGCATCCTCAACCTCCTTAGCCTTATCACTAGAAATGTGTACTACAAATAGCTTGCACCACTTCTTGTGGCTATGTTTTTCTTGCATAACTATCACCATCCTCACTGATGTGGATTTCTTCTTACCTTACACGACTCTTCGTGATCCATTTTCATCAACAAACTCAATAGATTTTTCATACAAGTCAACCTTGGTCATATGTAGCTAGAACCAGTCCATGCCCAATAGCATACTGTATGGTCCCAATGATAACACATTGAAATGTGTTTATGTTGGAATACCATTTAAATAAAATGCGCAAGCTCTTACCTAATGATGACCTCACTTCTTTGTCAATGTAGCCAATTTCACTACCCAAGAGTCTACATGAAATTCATTATTCAAACCACACTTAGCGACCATGCCACGACTAACATAGCCATAATTAGGTCCAGGGTCAATAAAAATAGAAATAACTTGATCACAGAGTGTATTATTCATCTGAGTGGTAGAAGCCTAGTTTTCTACTTGCCCATTGTCCACTGCTGCATATATACATGGAATAATCTGGCCAACATCCCCAAAAATTTCTACCTGTTGTCAACTATATATATTAGGCCTTCCACTCTGATCTTGCGGAAAATATCTCCTAAGGTGTTCCTCATCACATGTCCAGCGCTACAACCAACCAGTGCCCTCACCTCTATGTTACTGTTGTTGTTGTTGTGACCCATGTCCCTGTCTATCTTCATTAAATCTCTTTTGCCAAGCCACATTTTCTTTCCAATCTGCATGTTGAGGCCTTGTCCTCTTAGGCTTCCATTTGCCTCCACCTTTTCCTTTTCACTTCAATCCATGCTGAGATTCATTCTTACGCTTTGATTTATCATAACAAAACTTTACTTTCCAAATAATTTCCTCAAGTGAACGAGGCTCCTCATACTCAATAGGATCTCTAACACTAATGGAAAATGACTAACAAGTCTCTGAACTTTAGCCTTCTTATTAGAATGATATGATACATACCTCAATAGTTCCAAAAACTTTGCCATGTACTCTTTGCCTTTTGTTGATCCCATCTTTAACTTGTAAAATTCTCTTACCTTATTATCATAGTTCCCTTGTAACAAGTACTTCCTCCTGAAAATACTTTTGAATTCTTGCCATCTCAAGTCATTTGTCTTGATGTCTCTAACCCACTTAACATCTTCCCACCAGATGTCTACTTTACCTTTCAAGTTGAAGATAACTATTCTAGCCTTCATGGTATCTGTGTACTCATGCAACTCAAATAATTTGTTCATCCCATGTACCCAAGCCTCTACATATTCTTGCTTCTTCACATCTCAATCACAAGTAGGTGGTTTTTGTTTCTTCAATTCATTCGGTAAGTATCGCTTATCATTACTCCTATTAGGATGATAATAATGACGATCATGTTGCCTATCAAAACCAAAACTATAATAATAACTATACTCATTGCCCCTCCTTTTCGGAGTGTCCAATAACCTACCATCTCTCACTGTATCAGATCTATTTGACCTGTGTCTACCAAGAAACCAAGAAACCTACTACCATATGCCCCACTAGTTCCATCCTCATGTCCATGGATCATCCGAAGTGGTCCTTACTGATCCAGACCCGACAAAATATGAAGAAGTATATCATTAACATCTACTTGCATCTCTTGTTCCTGTATAATCCTATCATTATTTTCCTTACAACTCCTTATCTCTTGCCTCAATCTTATCAATGTATCAGCCAAATCAGAAGTATGCTTCACACCATGTTACTCATCTAATGCTTAGGGAGCTTCTACATAATCTACCACCTTGCTAGCCCTTTGATTTTTCTCTTCTTGCAATGAATAATATGTCAGATAAATCAAATCACAATAAATCAACATACCTCGGTATATATTGGGGAGGATACCTTGTTTGCAATATCACCAAATCACCGTGATAGATATATAACATAGACATAGTACCATATAGACATTTGCAAATAATTGTATCAACACATAATCATCACTCTAACTAGGATCCAGTCAAAAATGCATGGCCATATCAACAATGCATGCTATGACCTCATGCATGACAACAACCATTACTCCATTATACACATTGCTAGATGCAACCCACAATACGCATAAGCAATTCCCAAACACATGTAGTCATAAACACAATCGATCAATTCTTGCAATCAACCTACAAGACTGATACATGTAATCAAAATATTCAAAATGTAAGCTACATACAAAAATGTAAGTAGGTGACATAAAATAAACATGTAAGTCACAAATAACTATATAGAGTCAGTCATACACTCATGTCAAATACTCTTCGTGAAATCAACAACAAATTATCCATGATAACCATACTATAACCCTAACCCAACATCAAGGAATTGCAACAAGTATATAAGTGTAAGAGAGACAGATGAAACTAACATGCATGCATGAATAACACATTCAACTGATCTATTCTGAGAGTTGAACCATGCTTTGATACCACCATGTAACACCCTCCTCCAACATCAGCATAAGTTAACATGCCAATTGGGATAAACATAAGACGAGAGGCTACTATGATGACGTTCGACTGTCTATGTTAAGTTAAGGAGGTGGAATAGACAGAAAATCACACAGTGTCATCCAACAACATCAAGAAAGCCCCTAGGAGACAGGTTAGCCACTCAGACAGTCTATCCCTATGTCTTGCTACTATTTTGGACCTTTGAGGCCATAGTTGCTCCCACTCTATAGGAAAGGGAACGACCACGGACCTAAAGTCACTCTTATAGTCTTGCATGCTAGCGACTGTGGAACAAACTTTCCAGTTTTGTGTGAGCAACACTCGTATTTAAGCCACTTTTTAGAGCCGAGAGCCCATGCCACTATCCAGAATGTAATGAAAGCTTCAGATCAATAAAAGTACAGTGAAACAATGATGCAAGATAAATAAGCTCAACAAGACCTTAACCAGACCCCTACTATCCATCAGAGGCACTTCGTCAGACATATCATCGACATGTAACCTATAGGTGTAAACAATAGAATTAGGTGTACAGATCTCATACTTATCTTCTAATCACTATAAACCATTGTTCCCTCTTATCATTTGTTGCATATTCATCTATTAAGTCATAGACACATTATCCATTCATATACAAGTAAAAACATGTTGAGAGCCATACTTAATAGTTTTCATAAAATGTGCATATAACTAGCGTAATAGGAACATAAATATAATAAACATATAAACCATCAAAACCCATATATACATTAGTACATTTACACATGAAAATCAAGGAAATTAATTTCTCATTAATGAATTCAATGAATCAACTAGAGATGGGACTACCACATTCCACCCGACCATAGGTTGACTAAGCCAAGTCTCTCTTCAGCCAATCACTCTGGTGCCATATTCCAAGCATGAATTTAAGAATCATAGAACACATCAAAAACACCAATCAATGTGGATTCCATTGGAGTTCTTTTCTTACAGTTTGGGGAATTTGAGTGCCTCCTAATCCCTTAGGCTCTACCATCATCCTAAGTCTTATCGAGGGATCACTATGCCCTACACCAATACATGCTCTCCAGGCTTTACCATACATTCCATCACAGAATCAATAGGACCAAAGGAGAGAAAATCCACCTCATGGCTTTATCATATATCCCTCCACTCACTAGAAAGGATTCCTAGGCCCACAGAGGCACACAATCTGGCTTTACCACAACCCATATTCTAGTTTAGGGGTTACTAGGTCAGTGGCTTCATGATCCTTAGTCAGGTTTAGGGACCACTACACCATGTGTTTATCAATTCAGAGATGCACCCCACTCAACATCGACTCCAATGCGGTCATCCCACATAAAACCGAATGAGAGAACCCATCTCATCAAAGTTGTCAAGAAATACGAAGGATAGACTGAAAATATTGTCACA
>APFE030839282.1:157356-171423 GCA_000404065.3 Pinus taeda
AGAGAAAAAGAAAACATAATGTGAATTTCGAAGTTAATCTCAAATATATAAATAATAATGATAATTTTAAAATGTGGCATTATTGCCCTCAACTTGAATGAGGGATCAAATCCCTCTAGGTGCAAACATTTCATGAGGCTTTACACCCCAAAATAAAGGTTTTCACAGCGCATAAAAGATTAGGTGTTAGATGCATCTAAGCTGGTCATAATATTTCGCATTAAATCGAGGTATTTGAGGATTAGTCAACCTTGTGATTTGCTGCCATTTCTAACGGTAAATTAAAACTTTCTCTCTGGTGTCTAATACTCTCCAAAACCATCCACATTTAAAACAGTCTTTAACCCTAAGTAAAAAGACTTACACTTATACTAATAAAATTTCACTAGCTAAAAATTTGGGTAAGAGAATCTTCTTCAAGACTTCATTTGGGGAGGTTAAATCAAAGTTAACTTGTGCAACTGAAATGGAGCTAGAAACACAAAAAAATAACACACAACATAACAGAGTAAAACAAAAGACTTCATTTAAAGAGATTAGTTGACTTGCTCAATTAAAATGGAGCTAAAAGCTCAGAAAATTAACTCACAACATAACACACTAAAACAAAAGGGTCGAGTACAATTTCCAAAAGCACATATCACAACAAACTATACTTTAGATTATGACACACCAAAACAAAGCGTTTGAGTACAATTTCCAAAAGCACATATCACAACAAACTATACTTAAATTATGATTGGATAAATGCAAGAATTAATGCACAACATAACAGAGTAAAACAAAGTGGTTGAGTTAAATTTCGAAAAGACCATATCACAACAAACTATACTTTAGATTATCATTTTACATATGCAAGAAAAATACATTCTACATAAGTGGTTGAGTAATCATTTTACAAATCCAAGAAAAATACTTTCTACATAAGTGGTTGAGTAAAACCAGAGGTGAAATTTCCAAAAAAATATATCAATAAACTATACTTTAGATTAACTTACCTGTTTTTCAAAACATACATTTTTAATAAATTATCTCATAACAGATTCAAAATATTAATACATCAAAAGTTGATCTTCTATGTTTCTTAGTACAGATATCAGTTGTGGAATAAATGTTTGACCATAAATATTTATCAACCTTGCATTAAATGGCTATTTGTTCTTAATTAATTTCTTAATCTCTTGAGGACTAGAGAATTTGTACTTTGGCTCATAACTTCATTTAATTCATGTCATTTAACAAACTAAATCCTCAACCTGAAATGAAACTCCACTTGCTTGATTTATACCTGTACCATAAGTATGACTTTATGAATATATTTAAAAGCGGTGGTTGGGATTAATTTCTCTCACTGCCCATCTCTCAAAAGAACACTAGTGCTATTACGGAGTACATGATCAACAAAGAAGGGTATGAAAAAAATGTGTCCATGTTACATGTATAAGCGATATCTTATAATTGAAATGACATCACATATAGCCTGTATACTAAGAAAATAAGCATCCAATAGAAATTTCACTACATCTTCTTCCATCGATTTATATATGGACTGAACTTGTATATGAATAACTAGGAGCCCTAACAAAACTCACGCGGACTAGCTAACATTGAAGGAGTTGTAAGGGCTTGAAGGAGTTGTAAGGGCGGGCTAGGTTAGAGTTCATTGGAACCATTCCACCTGCTTGAGATAAATCAGTGACCTGCATGACTATTGGACGCCGTCGTTGGATTCGGTTGCTTCAATAGTTCGAGCGCATAGCGGCTTCTTGTTTCCACTTTTGAGATTCACGCAATGTCTACAGAGAGGGCAGGAAGAATTTGAGCGGAGCCAATAATCGATGCATTCCACGTGCAATGATGATTGTAGTTTGGTAGAGCCCTCATTCCGTACGCATATTCGACCAAGCAGATCGGACAATCTGTGGTCACTGGCCATGGCTTTGAGGTAGCGGTGTAGTCTATAATGGGCAGCGCTTTCAAGACGGCCTTCTGCAACCCGGTGCCGGCCACCCGATCTGATCAGTCGAGCATCGTCTGCCTTCTGCAGCGCTGACAGCATCTAAGCAACCAGGTGAGGCTGAGCGCGAGGATGAGAAAAGATAGCAAAATCGAGATAATGATTACTGGATTGTACTGCACAGTACCATTATTCTGGTAAGAACTAGACCGTTTCCTCTGTTCTTGATCCGGTGAAGAAGATGTGGGCACAGAAGACAATACCTTCCTACTAATTGATGGCTAAAACTCTAAAACGTTGTACAACTCTCTCATTTTGCTCAAATCCGCAATGCCTCGGAAATGAATGAATAGATATATTAGCACTTGGAAAACAAATGAATACTTCTCCTTCTTATGATTTGGGAGAGCCATTGTTTATCGAGCTTCTTATGTTGAAGTATGACACGCCTATCGGCCATTGCCACTATGATATGATGTATATCTGCTGACACATAATTAAACACGCTGGTGATGATGGCATCTTGTCTCTTCAATGTTTCTTATATCAAAGTGGCTCACACTGAACTCGTAAAAATCTCTACGGCTCTTGTCATTTCAGGATCATATTTTGAGCGCTTAAATTAATTAAAGAAACATCCATCCATCCTTATAATTGCGTATCTCCACCTCAAGTAATTGTTATAATTATTTACTTGAATATCCAAAGAAGTTTCCTAACGCCCTCTAAAGTACACCAAATACGATTTTTCTTTTAATATTTTGTGCTGCAACGAGTCATTGCTTACATTGATGTGAATGCGCTTCCAAACGAACTTATGTCATGTCTTGGAACACTTGTATATCCACCGCCTTATATACAATTTTAAAAGATTTCATATGCACGCTTTATATACAAAAATATAATAACTGAGTTGCAAAACGGCCAATTGCAGTTAACTGTATTATAGCGCAATTGAAATAGCTGAATGTGATACTCAACGGAAAAAGCAAGTGTAACGTATCTCGTTTTTACATTACGTAGGTGATAAAATATTTTAACACACAAATCATATAAAAGTTTCAACCCTCATATAAGAGTTTCTACATGATCTCATAAGCCCTAAAAAAACTACCCAGCCTCAAATTAGATGTTTCTCACTTATCAAAGTAAATATTATTGTTTTTACAAAGTTTGTGGAATGGAAACGAATAAAAAGTGGAAGAAAACAATGGAGGAAGAAATGGAATTTCCCTCGAAAAATAAATGCCCTAAGAAGAAAATGGATATACAAGATTAATCATGAGGATGAGGAAGAGAAAGAATGATAAAAAGCAAGGTTGGTAGTGATGGGGTTTTCCCAAAAGGAAGGTATTGATTTTGAAATCTTTTTTTCAACTATTACTAAAATGTCATCCTTAAGAGTTACCGTTGGTTTTGTTGTTGGTTTAGTCATTATACATTAACAATTAGATGTGAATACAATTTTCCTTGAAGGAGAATTAAAGGAAGAAATTTATATGAAATACTTAGAAGGGTTCAAGGTGAAAGGTAGAGAGAAATTTGTCTCTAGATTGAAGTAAACACCTTACCAATGGTATAAGAAGTTTGATTCATTTATGTTAGAGCATGGATTCAAAAGACTAAAAGCTTATCATTGTGTCTACATCAATGGGTATGGCCAAGAAAGTTATATTATACTCTTATTAAAAAAGTGTTTGGGCAATTAATTTGCAATGTAAGATTTAGGTCTAACACATCAAATATTATGGATGATGATTATGCATGAGAGAAAAAAAAAATATTGTTGTTGTTGTAGGAAATATATATTGAGAAGGTGATAGTCAAGGTCCATATGAAGGATGTCAAACTAGTCATTAGATAAATTTTGAGGTCTAAAATGGGCGTCCTCAAGAATATTATAAAATAATAGTGGAAATAATAAAATATGACTAGATTACATCATCAATTTTTAGAAGGAAGAAAGAAAAAAATAATTTTCCAACTTGATGCAGGAACATCGAGTTCAGGGAGGTCATGGCTAGAGAGTTTGTCTTTACAAACAGATTGAGTTTCAGGTAGTTTTTATTTTCATTTAAATTTCTAGGAACGACTGTCTTAGCCCAATGTTAGTTTTTGTTTACGTTCTTTTTTATTTTTATTTACAATTTACTTCTACACTACAGTTAAGAAAGAAGAGTTGTCAAATAATAACTAAATGTAACTACTAACAATTTAATAATTGTATAGTGAATCTTACAAAACAGAGAAAGGAAACAGTTACTGTAATCTTTGACCATCATAGAATTGAAAAGAAACAAGCGAGAAATTGTTTTGACAATCTAAATCCATATAATACAGCTTCAATATTTCCTTTTTATCTTAACAAGACTGTTGATTTATTTTATAACGAAGATAAGGAACGATTAGCTAATATAGGAGCGAACAGAGTATGCCGACAAATTCTGACAAACAAAGGCGCGAACTTGCAAACAAATCAAATAAATCATTGTTGAACGAATGAACGGATAGTTGTAGGTACCAAACAAAACTCATATAAATTCCTTTATACTATTTAATTGTTAACATAAATCATTGTATATACATATATATCAAAATTGAATATCAACAGTCCAAAATAGAGTTGCCAGTTACAAACAAACCATGAGAATAGAATTGACAGTGCCAAGAACAACTGAGGTCACCATAGGACCATAACCTTACAATTCATAAGTTAAATAGCTAGAATCATAAATATACAGTGAGGCCGAAGCCATAGTAAGGCCAACACACAATATGGCCGAAGCCAAACCCTTAACCACAAACCCATAGAATGCCACCAACAGCTAACACCTCGGACAAACAGACACAGGAATAATAAGAAGCGACCCTACCTATTAAGAGTGTAGGATTCAAGGTACGAGGCTAGTGAATGGAGAGCCTAGCCGCCTACCTACATGGCCAACCAATAGACCATTAGAGCCAGCAAATAGGACTACAAAAACAAGAACTACAAACAGAAGTAAGGGTTACCAAAGAGACTTACCATAGGAGCCGTGCCCATGTGCACCCAGGAGGAATCCACGCTCCAAGGTCACCGCCGCAGAGTGCTCACTACCAACAAGGAGCAAACACAGTTAGTGAAAAAAGAAAATGGGGTGGAAACAAATATAAAAGAAAGTAACCTCACCTTTGGCTGAACGCTAAAAGAGAGTCGAGAGTTGAGCCACCCCGCAACCATGACCTGTGACAAATGCCAAGTAGATAATCAAATAGCGAAGCAAGCGCAATGAGAAAAATACCATAAATGAAGCAAACAAACAACAAAAGCCCAGAACCAAAATCATAACGAGGGCCGAACAAGACTGAGATCAAAGCATAAGACCAGGGGTTCCAGAACCAAAACCTCGACATCGTACTCAGAATAGGAAGCATCACCAATGCATGCAGGTGGAAACCCTGACAGGAGTTCATGCCTAGAACCGGTGAAGCGAAACCTTTGTGAAACAGCTCGAACCAGAACCAGAGACTTGACCTCGTGGAGTAGCAGAGTGAAACATCGTCTAAATGACCATGTTTATGGTTTTGTGGGCATAGTAAGAGGCGGGAGGAGCAATCCCCAAAACCAGGGCACTTGTCCTTAGAACAATTCAAACACAGTACTGCACCGTTAAGTCAACCAACCACATAACTATGAAAAATCAATCAGCATTTAATAATTAAAATGTAGGTGTTCAGGACTAATCCCATCACAACTTATATTTTAAACTTATTTCCCTAGGGTTTCACTCAAATTTAGAGTTGGAGACACTCACTAGATACACAATTTAATTCCCCATTCAAGGAGTATTCATGTTGCATACATTTGATAGTTCTTGTAACATGAAAAATTAGAAATACATGAAAAAACATCATCACAGTCACATTTTTCATGTATTTCTCACGTTTCGTGTAGCAGGGTCCATCAAAAGCATCAAACATGGGTTCTCCTTGGTGAGGAATTAAATTTTACATCCAACAGGTGCTCACACTCGAAATTTGGGTTATATCATAGGGAGATACGTTGAAAAAATAAAATTTATTTTTTATTTTTTAATATTTTTACTGTTTTTATGGTGAATCATCTCCCATGGTTGACGTGATCATCTTGAATCCTAATATTTCTTATAAATCTAATTTTGGTTGTACGTTTTCCTTTTGAGGCTCATTTTTAACTTCAACATTTCTCTAATGTGGTACACCCATAACATCACACTTCAAACTTAGTTTTGATCTATGCCCTTATGAGGACAAGGAAGAAGAAATGAGTAAAATTCCTTATGTTCCTAGAGTTCGTAGCTTGATGTATGCTATGGTGTGTACCTATCCAGATATTACACATTCAGTGGGAGTGGTTAGTAGATTCCTTGCGAATATAAACAAACAACATTAACAAAGTGGTACAGTGGATTTTGAGGCATCTCGAGTGTGTTAATAATTAGTTTTCATTTTTCTGTAGTAATAATGTTGTTCTTGATGCCGATATGTTAAGGAATTCGACCACTAGTTATTTATATACTTTTGCAAGTGCAATATTTTTCTTGGATGTCTCAACCGCAAAAAGTAGTAGTGCTCTCCACAACCGAGAAAAAGTACACAATTGCCACATAAGCTTCCAAAGCATGTTGTAGATGCAACAATTTTTAGGAGAGATGGAAACAAAACAATATAAATGTGTGTTTCATGGTGACATTCAGAGTGTCATGCATATAACAAAAAACCTGACATATTATTCTAAGACAAAGAACATTGATGCTTAATATCATTATATTCATCATTTTTTAGAAGATGGACTTCCATAGTTGGAGAAAAAACACACTAAAGATAATACAACTCATATGTTAATGATTATTTTGTTGATGATAACGAGGCGCTTTGTAGAAACTTGGATGAAACACATATTCAGAAGAATTAGTAGTAAAGACAAAAAGATAATACGAAAAATATTCACTCAACCTTATATTTCGTTGCAAGTGAGATATTGTTAGAGTTGTTAGCAAATCCAAGTCAATGTTGTGCAACCCAATTGTACAGGTAACCAATAATATTGTCCCATGGTATCATAATTTGTTAGGCTTGAGAGAGGTCCAGATTTCCGTTGACTGATTGGACTTGGTCCAATTGATAACAACTTACAAAAGAGGCGTTCTGACAAACACACAATTCATAGCCCATTGCCACTTGCCTACCTCGGCCATGGCAGCAAAGGCCCATGATGAATTAATTTCAATGTAGATGACGATTTCTAATCCTATTTGATTTCTTGCATTAGATGCATTCATTTTAGTGTCGATGTCGATTTCTAGTGATATTTAATTGCTTGCACTAGATGCATTAATTCGATGTAGATAATTTTTAATCTTATCTGATTGCTTTCACTAAATGCATAGATTTTAGTGTAGATCGTGATTTCTAATTTTATTTGATTGCTTGCACTAGATGCATTGATTTCAATGTAGGTGTTGATTTTCAATTATATTTGATTACTTACACTAAATACATGGATTTCAGTGTAGATGGTGATTTGTAATCCTATTTTATTGCTTACAATAAATGCATTGATTTCATCATAGATGTTGGTTCCTAATCCTATTTGTTTACTTCCAATAGATACATTGATGTGAGTGCAGAAGTTAGTTTCTAATCTTATTTGGTTGCTTACATTAGGTGCAGTGATTTCAAAGTAGATGTTGATTTCCAATTTGACGTATGATGGTACATTAATTTTATTAACAATGTGCATTGATTTCAATGTAGGGACAAAAAATTATTGGAAGAAGAATGAAGTAGAGAGATAAAGGTGAAGAAAAAGAGAAAGGGAAACATAAGGAAGATGGAGAGAGAGGGAGAGAAAACAACTGAAGGGAAGAGAGATAGAAGTGCGAGAGAGGGAGAGATACTTAGATTGGAGAAATAGAGTGTGTGTTTTGGGGGTAAGATAGAGAGACAAAGGGAGAAACAGATATAGATAGCAAGTGGAGACACGGAAGAAGAGAGAGGCAGGGATAGACAAAGTGATTGATAGATCTGCAATGAGAGAGCATGTGTGTTCGGGGGTTGAGATAGAGAGACAAAGAAGGAGATATGGAGGGAGATCTAGATATAGATGGAGAGGGGAGAGAGGGAAGAAGGATTCTTGCACTATATCCATTGATTTCAGTGTAGATGGTCATTTCTAATCCTATTTGATTGTTTGCACTAAATGTATTGATTTTAGTGTAGATGTTCATTTCTAGTTATATTTGATTGCTTTCACTAGATGTATTGATTTCAATGTAGATTATTTCTAATCCTATCTGATTTCTTGCGCTAATGCATTGATTTCAGTGCAGATGGTGACTTCTAATACTATTTGATTTCCTGCACTATATGCATTGATTTCAATGTAGATATTGATTTCTAATAATATTTGATTGCTTGCACTAGATGTATTGATTTCAATGTAGATGATTTGTAATCCTATTTTATTGCTTCCACTCGATGCATTGGTTTCAATGTAGATGTTGATTTCCAAAAATATTTGATTACTTGCACTAGATGCATTGATTTCAACGTAGATGATTTGTAATCCTACTTTATTGCTTGCACCAAATACATTGATTTCAGTGTAGATGGTGATTTCT
Organism: Pinus taeda; assembly: GCA_000404065.3. Taxonomy (NCBI): domain Eukaryota; kingdom Viridiplantae; phylum Streptophyta; class Pinopsida; order Pinales; family Pinaceae; genus Pinus; species Pinus taeda. The sequence goes on from APFE030839282.1 coordinate 165,955, forward strand.
AGTCCTACTTGATTGCTTGCACTACATGCATTGATTTAAGTGTAATTGTTGGCTTATAATTCTATTTGCTTACTTGCACTAGATGCATTGATTTCAGTGTAGATGTTGGTTTAAAGTCATATTTTCTTACTTGCGCTAGATGCATTTATTTGAGTGTAAATGTTGATTTTTAAGCCTATTTTATTACTTGCATTAGATGTATTGATTTCAGTGTAAGAACAAAACGTTATTGACAATGTACAATGATTTTTGTTTTATAGTAATTCAACCTATTAATATTGTAGAGAAAGAGAAATAGGGCATGCTCTTTACTATAATAGCTCGAGCTAAATATTTAAATGATTTAGGATTTAACTTGCTAGTTTTATATAATCGATATGAAAAGATGAAAACCAATGGGAAAATAAGACAAAAGTAATAAGGGTGACAATGAGAATAGTAGAAGAAAATAGTTTGATATTAATCACAATGAGGACTATTTGTATTTGACTATATTCTTATTATTCACATTTTTTATCATTCAACATTATTACCTTGTAATTTTAGACCACATTAATCTTAGACATATTTATTATATTTAAAATAATTATATTAATATTAGATGAATTTACATATTATTCATAAAATTAATCATATGTTCATTAGATTTTCTTTGTGCCATACAAATGAAACCATCCTAGATCCATCTTAACTCTGGATCTAGCGCGTCGAAAGGAATCAAATCTCTCGAGGTGAAAACCTTTCTTCAAGTTTTGCCATAAAGAAAGAGGTTTGATAAATTCGAAGTTAATATATCTAGGTGGGTAAAAATAAAATGAATCGAAAGTTGATGTTTGGTCCTATTCGAATGTCGGCCATTATGTTGCACCATGTGATCCAAAGCACTCTGATTCGATTTCTCATATCATGTCGTCTTATATCGTTACAGGTTTATTAATGGAACATGAAAGCTGTATATCAATCCCCACCGTTCGAAATGCAAGGCACACATTTTAACGCAACGGGACATGTTATATGACTTAAATTTGAGGGCGAAAAAACACTTTCATTTGGAACCATAAAAAGTTGTTCGTGAGAATCACTGCCCATCTTTGAAAAGAACATTAAAGCTATTACGGAGTACATGAAGCTGATGAAGCTGTTACATAGTACATGAGAAACGAAGAAGGGTAGGTAAAAATATGTGCCGATGTTACATGTATAACGAGATATCGTATAATTGAAATGAAAACAGCACATGTAGCCTGTATGTTGAGAAATTACAATAGATAAACACAGGATAACCATGCAAAATCAATTTTCCTACCTCTTCTTCCATAAATGTATCTGTCTACTGAGCTTGTATATGAATAACTCAGAGCGCTAAGAAAACTATGTTGGACTAGGTTACATTGAAGGAGTTGTAAGGGCGAGCTGGTTTGGAGTTCTTTGGAACGTTTCAGCGTGTGGAGAAACCGCTCCACCTGCTTGAGATAAATCAGTGGTCTCCATGACTATTGGACACTGTCGTTCGATTCGGTCCCTTGAACAGTTCCAGATCCTCCGGGGTTCTTATTTCCACTTTTGAAATTTAGGCAACGGCTACGGATAGGGCAGGACGAATGCGAGCGGAGCCAATTATCAATCCATTCCACATGGAATGCATGATTTCACTTTGGTAAAACTATCATCTTTTCACCTTCCGCAAAGTTGGCCGAGAAGATTGGACAATCTGTTGGCACGGGCCATGGCTTTGACGTAGCGGTGTAGTCTATAGTCGGAATTGATTTCAATACTGCCTTTTGCAACCCCGTGTCGGCCACTCGATCTGATGAGTCGAGCATCGTCTGGCTTCTACAGCGCTGAACGCATCTAAGAAACCAGGTGATTTTGAGAGCGAGGATAAGGAAAGAGAGAAAACCCGAGATAACAATTATTGGATTGTATTCCACAATGTCATTATTTTCGTAAGAACTAGATCGTTTCCTTTGTCTAATTCTGGTGGAGAAGATGTGGGTACAGAAGCCAATATCTTCCTAATTGACGATTGAAACTCGAAAACGTTGTACAACTCTCTCATTTTTCTCAAATCCACAAGGCCTCACAAATAAATAAATCGATATATTAGCGCTTGGAAAACGAATGAAGACTTCTCCTTCTTGTAATTTGGTAGAGCCTTTTTAGGGCCACGAGCTTATGCTGAAGTATGATGCGCATATCGGCTATTGCCACTGTATGATATGATCCATATCTGCTAACTCATAATTAAACATGTTTATGACGATGATATCATGTCCCTTCAATGTTTCTTATATCAATGTTTCTTATATCACAGCAGCTCACTTTCAACTCGTAAAAATCTCTATCCCTATGGCCAATTCAGGATCCTATTTTGAGGGCTTAAAATAATTAACGATCTCATGATTGGTCCGTCCATTGTTATAATTACTTATATTGACTTCAAGTGATTGTTATAATCGTTTATCTGCATACCAAGAAGTTTCCTAATGCCCTCTAAAGTACACCAGATACACTTTTTTTTCTTTGCAACTAGTCATTCGCTTATATTGATGTGAATGCCCTTCCAAACGAACACATGTCATGTCTTGTACCACTTGTATATCCAACCCCCTCATATAAAATTTTAAAAGATTTCATATCGATATTTTATATAGAAAAAATATAAAAACTGAGTTGAAAATGGACAATTGCGGTTAACTGTATTATACTGCAATTGAAATAGCTCAATGTGATACTCAAGGCGAAAAAGAAGTGTAAGGTATAAAACTAAATTAAGTAGTTGGTAAAAAAATTTAACACACCAATCATATAAGAGTTTCTACTAGAACTTATAAGCCCTAAAAAAAAGTACTCACACTCAAATTATATGTTATTAACTGATGAGGGTGAATCTCATTGCTTTCAAAAAGCTTGTGTAGTGGAAACTAACAAAAAGTTGAAGAAAGAAATGGAGGAAGAAATGCATTCTCGTGTGAAGAATAAAGCTTTCAAGTTAGTGAAGATTTTAGAGAGATGAAATTCCCTACAAAACAAATGGATATACAAGATTAAACATGAGGATGGAGAGAAGAAGGAATGATAAAAAACAAGGTTGGTAGTGAATGGAGTTTCCCAAAAAGAAGGTATTGACTTTACAAATTAGATGTGAATACAACATTCTTTGAAGGATAATTAAAGGAAGAAAGTTATATGGAATAGTTACAAGGAAGGTGAAAGGCAAAGAAAACCTTGTCTACACATTGAAGAAGAACTTTTGTGGATTGGAGTAGACACCTTGCCACTGGTACAAGAAATTTTATTCATTTATGCTAGAGTGTGGCTTCTAAAGAATGGAGGCTTATCACTGTGTCTACATCAATGGGTATGAAAAAGAAAGTTATATTACACTACTATTTTATGTGGATGATACCCTAATTGTTGGACATTGTAAGAACATGATTAACAAGTTGAAGAAAGATGAACGCAATCAATTTGCAATGTAAGATTTAGGTCCATCACAAGAAATACTAGGGATGAGGATTATGCATGAGACAACGAACAAAAAATTGTGGTTGCTGCAAGAAAAATATATTAACAAGGTGATAGATAGGTTCAATATGAAGGATATCAAACCAGTCATTAGAGAAATTTTGAGGTCTAAAATGGGTCTCTTAAAGGATATTATAAAATAATAGTGGAAATAATAAAATAAGATTAGATTACATCATCAAATTTTAGAGGGAAGAAAGAAAAAATTATTTTTTCAACTCATATTTTAAACTTATTTCTCTACAGGTTTACTCAAATTTAGAGTGAGAACACTCTTTGGTTACGTAATTTAATTCCTCATCCAAGGATTACCCATATTACATACTTTTGATAGATCATACTACATGAAAAAGTAAATACATGAAAAAACATGATTACAATCACGTTTTTCCTGTATTTCTCATGTTTCATGTAGCATCGTCCATCAAAAGTGTACAACATGGAAACTCCTTAGATGGGGAGTTAAATTTTCGATCTAACAAGTCCTCCTCCATGAAATTTGAGTTAAACAGTAGGGAGGTAAGTTGAAAATATGAGGTGATTTTTTTTTAACATTTTTACTTTCTTACTCCAAAAATCATGCATCATCCCCTGGTTGACATCATCATATTGAATCCTAATGGTTATAAATTTTATATCGGTTGTACATTTTTGGTTTTAGGTCCATTTTTTACCTCAAAATTTCTCTAATGTGGTACACCCCTAGTACCACACCTCAAGCTTAGTATTGATATGCACCCTTATGATGACAAGAAGGAAGAAATGAGTAAAACTTCTTATGATTTTGTAGTTGGTAGCTTGAGGTATTTCATGGTTTGTACCCATCTAGATATTACATATTCAGTGGGAGTAGTGAGTAGATTACTTGCAAAACCAAACAAACAACATTGGAAATTGGTAAAGTGGATTTTGAGGCTTCTCAAGGGTACTAATAATTATTCTTTTATTTTTTGGTAACAATAATGTTTCTATTGGATGTTACATAGATGCAAATATGGTTAGAGATGTGGATACTAGAAATTCCACCACTAGTTATTTATATACTTTTGCAAGTGCAATAGTATCTTGGATTTCTAGACTATAGAAACTAGTAGCCTTCTTTGCAACAAATGTACAATACATAACTGCCACATAAGCTTGCAAAGCAAGGATGTGGAAGCAACAATTTTTAGGAGAAATGGAAATAAAACAAGATAAATGTGTGTTGTATTTTGACATTCAGAGTGAAATTCATTTAGCAAAAAGCTTAGCATATCATTTTAAGAGAAAATGCATTCATGTTCAATATAATTATATTCATCAAGTTTTACATGGTGGAATGTTATAGTTGGATAAAATACGCACTAAACACAATACAATTGATATGTTGATGAAAATTTTGTAGAAAATAACCAAGATCTTTGTAGAACCTTAGATGAAAGAAATCTTGGGAAAGGATTAATAGCAAAGACAAAGAAACAATTTCAAAAATATTCACTAAACATTCAATTTACTCGTCAATTTTTATATGGTGGACTACTGCAGTTGGAAAAAATATGCACTAAAGACAATACAATTGATATGTTACTGAAGATTTTGTAGATGATAACGAGGAGATTTGTAGAACCTTGGATGAAAGAAATCTTGGGAAAGGATTAGTAGCAAAGACAAAGAAAAAATTCCAAAAATGTACACTCAACATTCTATTTTCTTTGAAGTGGGAGATTTTTATAAGGTTTGAGACCAAATCCAACTCAAATTTATGCAACTCCATGGAATAGGTAACCCATGGTATTGTCCCATGGTATTATATTTTGTTAGGTTTGAGACCAAATCTAGGTTAAAGAATTACAACGGAGAGGGGGGTTTTAAGAAAATGTTTGAGACATTGTTTTGGGTGAATTGTCTTAACTTGAGACAAAAAAAATTGTGTATTGTCTCAAATATTGCCTTTAAGAAAGT